>KV001848.1:0-21085 GCA_001598015.1 Dorcoceras hygrometricum | reverse complement strand
AACTGAGTCGATCGGTCCAATCTGATCGGCGATCGGAGTTACGTTGAAGTCACGGTGATGGGGATGAACCGAATGTTCATCCGTTGGACCCGGGCCCGTTGGACCCGGGCCCGTTGGGCCGGTCCAAGTCCATCATCAAGTCTACTTAAGGTAGACTTAGACTTAATCACTCATAACTTGATACAAACCCTAACCCTAAGAGCTCTAGTAGCCTCCGCCCCTCCTCTCTTCAAAAGCCGCCGTCGCCACCGCCGCCTCTCTCGCCGGAATTTGTTCCGGCCAACTTGACGAGGGGAATCCGTCCGCGCCGATCTCATCAGGCCTTCTAGTGCAGGCTGACGAAGGAGTCTCCCTTCCGGTCATGGACTTGATTGACGTTATCTACCGCCGCCTACCGTGAAGTGCCGGTTTCCTCGCGAGACTGGTCGGAGCCAAGCACGAGTTGCTAGAAAGGTAACCTCGAGAAACACCCTATGAATGGTCATAGCATGTTTTGTTTTGAATTGTATTGATCATCTCTCGGCCCAATTTTTGTTCTTCCGCTGCCTCGTCGGGAGGCGTGATCCGGATCCGCCGTGGTTCCCCAACAATGCTCACTTCCTACAGATGTGAAACCCTCAGGCTGCGTCATATAGATCTCTTCCTTAATGTTTCCATTAAGGAACGTAGTTTTCACATCCATTTGCCATATTTCATAGTCGTACCAAGCGGCTATGGCTATTAAGATTCTAATCGAATTGAACATTGCGACTGGTGAAAAGGTTTTATCATATTCAACACCTTGCCTTTGAGTGTAGCCTTTTGCGACCAGTCGTGCCTTGTAGGTCAGTACCTTACCATCAGGCCCAAGTTTCCTCTTGTATATCCATTTACACCCAATAGAAACAATTCCTTCGGGAGGATTAACAAGATTCCAAACTTGGTTTGCATGCATTGAGTCAAACTCAGACTGCATTGCTTCAAGCCAGAAGTTAGAATCAGCATCGGAAATTGCCTCCTTGAAAGTCCTTGGATTACATCCAACAACTTGATCACCTTGATCATCTTCAAGGAGGAAACCATATCTTTCAGGAGCCCTAGGAACCCTTTCGGATCTCCTAGGTTCGACCATTTCTGGTACTGGCTCTGTAGGTGCGGGAGATTCACTTGGTACTTCAATTGGTTTTCGAACCTCTTCGAGTTCTACTATCTTGACTTTTCTATCAAGTAGAAACTCCCTTTCCATAAAGGTGGCATTCCTAGAAACAAACACTTTTGTTTCGTTTGGATAGTAGAAGTAGTATCCAATGGAATTCTTTGGATACCCAACGAAGTAACATATGATGGATCTCGTATCCAGCTTATCTCCCACTGTCTGCTTCATGTAAGCAGGACATCCCCAAATCCTCATATATGAGTATTTGGGTGGTTTGCCCATCCACATCTCATATGGAGTCTTATCCACTGCCTTGGTGTGGACATTGTTCAACAACATTACCGCCGTTTTGAGCGCATAGCCCCAAAACGAGGTAGGAAGCTCAGTGAAGCTCATCATAGATCGAACCATGTCTTAGAAATAATGTTTTTTATCAATTCGGGAACAAATAAAACATCCTTAATAACAACTTAAAATTTGACGACAGAAATAAATAAACATCTCCTATAGCTACTGCAACAACTCTTGCTCCATTGCCCAGCCTCAAGTGGGTCTCACCCTCTCTAAGACGTCGGCTTCTTGTCATCACCTGCAAATCATTGCAGATATGAGATCCACATCCGGTATCAAGTACCCAAGAAGTCGAATTAAGAGACATATTTATTTCGATATAGAACATACCTTTTGCAGTTCGCAACTGCTCGAGGTACTCCTTGCAGTTCCTCCTCCAATGCCCAGGCTTGTGACAGTGGTGGCAAACATCCTCGGACTTGTTTGGCTTGGAAGCCTTTGCCTTTGGCTTTTTAGTGGGATTTTCCTCCTTCGCAGGGGCAGAACGCTTCTTACCCTTGCGTCTGGGCCCCTTCTTCGCAGAGGAAGAAGAGCCCATAAGGAGGACGGGCTTGTCCTTCTTTATGGTTCCCTCAAACACGACCATCATGTTAACCACCTCTTCAAGGGTGGCTGCCAGATTGTTCATGTTGAAGTTGACCACAAAGGGGTCGAATGCGTAGTGAGAGGAGAAGCACATCCACAGACAGCTCGTGTGGAAGTGTGATATCAAGACCCGCCAGCTTTTCAACGAGCCCAATCATATGAACCCCATGCTCGCGGATCGAAGTCCCATCGTGCATGCGGCTCGTCATAAGCTCCTTGACAGCGGTGAACCTCTCATGTCGAGAGTTCTCCCCATACAGTTCCTTGAGATGAAAGAGTATGTCAGCAGCATACTTCATCTTCTCAAAGCGCCGTTGCATTTCGTTGGACATCGATGACATCACATAGCATCGAGTCTTAAGCTCGTCGTCCCACCATTGTTTAAGTGTAACCAGCTCCTCAGGGCTGATATCGGCAGGGGCTTCCTTCGAAGGGCTCTTCTCTATCGTATAGAGAAGTTTCTCCGAAGCCAACACAATGTTGAGGTTTCGAAGCCAGTCTTGGTAGTTCAGACCGGTGAACTTGTTGCTATCCAGTATAGCAGCGAGTGGGTTTTTGATCGAAGACATTATAAAGCAGTTTATACTAAAAAGAAAAACAGACATGCATTACTAACTATATATGAAAATCGCTAAGACATAAAACAAGGTCGTTAAGTTTTATGAATTACCCTCCCACTATTTTAACGATTTCACCACCCTCTATTGAAAACGGGAAAACAAGTTTCCTTAGTGGGTACACGGAGCCCAATCAAGCGATCATGGTCCCGAATAATATCAGCCAACCATGACCCCCAAAAGGTAGTTTCCGATTGCAATCGGTGCAACCTCCATGTATTCACCTCACGTCAAGTAAGGGCCCAATAATATGACGCCGTTTACTATCACGTGTCAAGATGACCCATCAATGTTGAGTCGTGAAGGACGGTACTATTAACGTCCCCAATAATATGAGCCAACGTTAAAGGGAGTTCCAACCGACTCACAACAATTGTCAATGGCGTGGACAGCTTTCCAGCATACATAACCCCCTCAATAATATGAGCCGGGCCATGTATGCGGGTAGCATCGGCGTACACCCATTGTTGATGGAAGGTAGGGATATTTAAACAGATTTAAATTCCCTTTAGTTTATCGAATAAACTTTTAATCTTGATATCAGTTTTAAATCATATTTAAAAACGAGGGATTTATTTTTTAAAATTTGGTCTCATGCAATTTTAAATCATAATTTAAAACATGCGGATTCAACATATATCAAATATATAAAACTTTGGGATGATCGATCGCGAGAGCTATGCGATCCGTGGTTGCCAATCACGGACCTGGGTCCAGTCCTAGGTGAAATGCAATATGCTATGCAATCCTATTACAATTGCTTCCGGTTTTACAGATCTTCGGTCTTCAATATCTTTGATCGTCATGTCTACCGTCTTCACATTGTCCTCTCACTAAACCTAGTAATTTACATTTAAATTTCCATGAGAAGTAAGTGATACAAATTTGTAGGGGTGGGAACGGGCCACAAACAGACCCACTTTGTAAATGATAAATCAACAATATTAATACAACCGAAATCGCAAAACCTAAAGCATACACCTAACACATTGGGCACGGCTCTCGACCATCCCAAACATGCAATCAATCAAATAATTTGCAAAAATTTAAATAATCAAATTATTTACCCACAAAATCATATTCTAATTATAAAATCGCATTTTATAATAAAATCGCATTTTGTCGATAAAATCATATTTTAATCAACAAAATCATATTTTAATTATAAAATCATATTTCATAACTAAAATCATATTTTGCAATTTTAATTGCATCAAATTGGGCTTAAAACGATTTTAGGCCTAAAATCTCAAAAATTTCAAAATCTACCAAAATCGGCTCAATATCGAATATTGGCCCGAAAACAGGCTAATAAAATGTCATGAACATCTCAAAACATTAAATTATCACTTAATTACATAAAATGACAAATAATTTTTCAAAAAGATAGTTTTCCCCCTAGTCATGCACCAAATATCACGTAATCAGGATTTCTGGACGTTACAACTCCCCCCATTAAAGAAATTTCGTCCTCAAAATTAAGTTACGTACCGAAAATCTCTGGATAAAGCGCCCGTGTTGTTGGCATACAATGGCGGGTCCGGCTCCCGTTTCCCGGGGGGGCAACGAAAGTTTAAAATTAAGCCCCGAGATACGTTCAATACATAAAATTCAATCATAAAACATTCATAGGATGTTTGTATGAAGGTTACCTTGCTGGCGTCTAGGAGCCTGGCTCCGACCAGTTTCACGAGGAAACCGGCACTTCAAACGGTAGGCGATGGTAGATCGTCAATCAGGTCCACGACCGGAATCAAGATGCCTTCGTCAGCCTGCACTAGAAGGCCTGACGAATTCAGCACGGACAAAAACACCTCAGCGCGGTGGCCGGAACAAGTCCGGCGAAGGGGCGGCGACGGCGGCGTGAGGCTTGGAGGAGAGGAGGGGCGGCCGAGAGCAAGGGGCTAGGGTTTGTGTGTTGTGTTGTGATGCCCTAGATACAACTCATGTATGTATAAGTTATTCATGGGCTTGAACCGGCCCATTGGACCTGGGGCGGGCCCAGTCCAATATATGAAAATTCGGTTCATCTGCATCACAGTGACTTCATCATAACTCCGATCGACGATCAGATCGGACTGATCGACTCAGTTTCCAAAACGGAATATTATGATGCGAAAACAATTTTTCGGATTACCTAGTCCAAAATGACAATTTTGCCCCTCAACAGTGGGAAATCGCAATTTGACCCCTGTTGACTTTTAGGAAGTCGCACTCCCTAAAATCCTCCTCCTATGCTCAACACATTGAGCTCAGTTTCCGTGCGGGAATCATGAATCCAGTACTTGTGTGACCCTCAATGGTTAAGGGATACAGCTAGCCGTGGGCCCACAACCATTGTGACTCCGAAATTACAATTTCGGACTTGCCCAACGGATCATGGTAAAGCGCCTAGCAACATCGCCCCATGATCCCCTAGGTATCACTGATAGTGCCTGCAAGAACCAGTTGGTCGTGGTTAGCATACAGTATGGTCCTTTCTACACATATATCCCGATCAGATCAACGACCATTGGTAAATCGAGAGTCGCTATAGATCCGATAGCTATGCATACATCTTGGAGATCGAATAGTGACATTGCGAGTGTAACTAGGTAAACCCATTTACCTAAAACACATCCAGTACTCTGGTCAGAGATTTATACACTATTATCCCCTCAGATAGCATAGGATATCCACGCATGAGAGCGAGCGGTGAATCCTTGACAACGAAGCATCGACTCCTACATGCATCGGGACCTCACCCAATCCCGCCGCCTAACGACCCCAAGTGAGTCGGCAAACGGGTCAAAGTGAGGCGCCTATCATGTAGAGTCTCAATGAAGTTTCGAGTAGTGAGGACTAATCAGTACAACCAAGACCTCGGACTTTTCCACTCGACAAATGGTAACCACTTGGAAAGTTCGAACGAGGGTAGTTCGATAGATCACCAGGTCACTATCCATCTGCATGCTCAGAACATCACAATGTTCCCTACCAATGAAACATGGTACTTCGCATCGCAGATGCTAGTCTCAAGCTCGGGCGGCCTTATCCTCATTTTGATGGCCCAATCGACTAGTAACGAATTTAGAATGCACAGTGAAACCACTTGGAAAGTTCGAACGAGGGTAGTTCGATAGATCACCAGGTCACTATCCATCTGCATGCTCAGAACATCACAATGTTCCCTACCAATGAAACATGGTACTTCGCATCGCAGATGCTAGTCTCAAGCTCGGGCGGCCTTATCCTCATTTTGATGGCCCAATCGACTAGTAACGAATTTAGAATGCACAGTGACTATTAGATGTGTTTCATGATAGCCATCATATCCACTATCACATCTAACATACACTATGGTGCATTCTATGTCTTTATCCAACACAATTGTTAACATTATATAACATAATGAAAATAAAGAATGCCATAAATAAATGCGTATTTCATAAATAAAGATTGTCATATACAAGAGTCTATAAAACCCACACGCCACAAGTTGGCTAGTTGGGCATCTACTCTAACAGTTGGTGATCATGTTTTTTTGAGAGTAGCTCCTATGAAAGGAGTGATGTGTTTTGAAAAGAAAGAAAAGCCGAGTCCCAGATATATTGGGCCTTATGAGATTTGGGAACGAGTAGGAACATTGGCTTATCGTTTAGCATTGCCCCCGCATTTGTCTTCCGTGCATAGTGTATTCCATGTGTCAACTTTGAGGAAGTATATTCCCAATCCGTCGCACGTACTGAGCCATGAGCCAATTTAGTTAGCACCAGATCTGAGTTACGAAGAGAGACCCGAGAGGATTCTTCTTCGAGAGATTAGGAAGTTAAGGAACCGTAGTATTCCTATGGTTAAGGTGCAATGGACTAACCAAGCAGAACGAGAAGCTACGTGGAAAACCAAAGCTGATATGCTTAGTCTTTACCCACATCTGTTTGGTAAGTAAATTTCGAGAACGAAATTCCAATAAGGAGGGTAGAGTTGTAACGCCTCAAAATTCATAGGACCGCAATTTTAACCCTTTTACTTTCTAAGGGCCATTTTGGTGTTTCAAAATTTAGATTTCAGCTTTTGATTCATTTTATCTATTTAAAAGCTGATTCCTATATTTCAGATTTTAGACACGATTTAGAAGGTTTTCGGACATATTTCGCCTCAAGCACAAACTCGAACAGATTTCAGATTTCAGATTTAGAAAATAAAAAATGCTTTGGATTGAGCAATTAGTTCTTTCAAAAAAAAAAATCCTTTGGCAAATTTTCAAATTTAAAAGAGTGGATGAGAGCTTTTTACAAATCTTTCAAAAAGGACAAATAGTTGGTAGGATATCCCATGTCTACTCGAGTGTTTTCACCTAATGACAATCATGCTCTCTTATATGATTGTTTACGTGAAGTTTGAGTTCATTTCCACTTGTAAAGAAAATCTTTCATTCTCTCAAACTCTCTGGAGCTCGTCGTGGGTGCTTGAGTAGGATTTCTGCAGGAACCAATTGTTTCGTGTTTCCATTGTTAAGGCAAGTGAAATCTGATCTTTTGCTACACAATTAAAGCATATACTGATTTTCCTCAGTTTTGTGTTTTCTTGCCTGTCTAAGTTCAAGATATAGCCATATTTTTGTCCATGCTTAGTTACGAAAATGGAAGTTTGGGTTCACAGAAATGTTTTTCTGTTTTAAAACTCTCTAGCATGTTTCAATGAAGATATTGTTGATTCAAAACCACTGAGATTGCAGATTCTAGTTTATGGTACGAGTATGAAGTTCTTCCTTCTGGTGAATGACGGCGTCGGGACTTGACTCCAAGAAATCGGCGATGCTAGTCGAATCGGGATTTTGTTCTGGTTTGATAGGCGGAACTGGTACCTTTGGATGTCGTTCATGATGCTGCAGCACTGGTTCCACTGCCAAATCTGTTTTCTACGATAGCAACTGGATTCAATGGTCAAATCTGAATTTTCCATGTCAAATCTGTTTTTCCCTTAAAACACTATTTCTACAGTTGCATCTGTTTTTATCGCTAGCGATACAAACCCAGAGGTCAAATCTGTTTCACGCTAAGCATTTATTTCCGATAGCCGAATCTGCTTCGATGCTAGCGACACCCTAGTCAAATCTTCTTCACGCTAACGATGCTTTTCCTTGACCACATCTGTTGTACGTTAGTGAAATCACTCTTATAGTCAAATCTGTTTCCGTTACTAAGATCTGAATTGTACCCGAGTATTGTTTCAGTTAGCGAAATCTGCTTCACCCCAGTAGTCAAATCTGATGCTCAATGATATTTAAAAGAGAAACGAGTTTCAAAATGTAGTGAACCCCGATGATATTCAAATCTTTTTCCTTTCAGATATGAGTTTAAAGGAAGAAATGTTTAGTTTTAAAGGATTTATGGCGTAGATAAGAGACTGTCACCACGGAAGGGTGAGCACCTGTCCAGATGTCAGTTGCCCCTTCATATTGGGCTCATGCCAATAGAACTGAATTTAGAAGTAGCTTGATCAAGCGCCTACGGACCTAAGGAGAGTTTCTAAGCCTCACAAGAAAATAATGATGAGATATGGGTTATTTCTCGAATCTGTTTTACGAAAGATGTTTATAATTAAATGCCTTCCTTTAAACTAAGATATGTTAAGCTATGAAGACCTTTGCCTGCATTAAGTGATTTTTGTTATCCTCAGATTTTACTTGTTGAGCCTCAAGGCTCATTAGCTTTTAATGGTGCAGGTGAGTCAGATCTGGGGCAGAAGGGTGGTGGGAGCTGAACCAGCTGTGGTGCATGTGTTTATCAAAGGCCGATGTTTCTGTGTCTATAGTTTCTAGTATTGTTGTTTTTGATCTTTTGTCAAATCTGTATTAAGATCCATTACAACAATAGAGAGTTCATATAGAATTCAAGTAGTTGTAATATCGCACTTTGCTTTACATCAAAACTGTTATCCAGATATGTTTCCACCATTTATTATTTGGCGCCAATTGTGTTGTGTTTCGATTTTTTTAGTTGTAAGAATTACAACTTACAACAATTATTATTCAGCCCTTCATTTCCTTTTTGTTATTCAAATATGTTGACACCATGGGCGTGGGCGTCATAGTCATGCTCACAACAATAAATATAATTCACACACATAGGCAATTAAGAGCACATAATAATCGTCGAAAATAATCAATTCAAGCAGACTCATCCAGCACATAATCACAGCAGCTCAAACACGAAAGAAATATTCTCAGGCTGATATTAAAGCTGCTAGTAAGCTCAATACATACCTTCCTCTGAACATCTAATCCTCTACAAATCACACAGCCAGCTGCTCACGCACGAGAACACAGCTCCAACAGCCTACTCAGATCTGCTGCCCTACTAGCTCACCAAGAAACTCAACAGAAGCTGCGAAAGCTCAAATCCAAGCGCTCAAACGGAAGAAACTACTGGCTGGAAAATTGCGAAAGAAAATGAACACTGCAACTACTTCGCACTTCCTCGACAAGCCGACCCAAAGCTCCACAATGGTACCAATCGAAAGATCTAGAGGAGAGAAGCTCAGCGCCACCAACCTTACTCCAAACGGCGGCGTAATCGACGACAATCGAAGGATTTGTGTTCGAATGAACAGTGATGGTTTGGAGAATAGTAAACGTATCGAAGGCTCTCTGGGAGAAGATAAGAAATATGGGATCTAAAATTGGCTAAGTGTTGGGAAATATAGTGGTGCACACAATCAAAGTCAAATCCAATTACTAAGGCCCCAGATCTGCTACAGTGCCACCGACCAATTCAGATCTGAGCACTTCACCAGATCTGACTCCTCTACACTATACCAAATCTGACTACCACCAAATGACGTCGCGCAGGAGTCCCTCTCAGGATAACCAGATCACGTAGACCAGCTCCCGCCAAAGCTGACCCTTACCTGAACTCATCCGGTCTGAACCACAAACCGCTCACACGTCCAGATCATATCACAAGTACTGTCCAAATAGGAGCATCCAGCTCTGAGCGCCATGCACGCAGGTTACTCTACAACTAACTAAGCTCTCATATGCCAAACCAGATCGCACTCCCGTAGAACCAGCTCTTAGACTTAACAGATCGCACCTCGCGTTCGTTCCCGTGTACCTATCTGCTTGCGCAAGCAACAGATCATACCCGCGACTCACATTCAGCTTACTGGCAATTTAGCGTAAAATCTGGTATTTGCAAAACCATGTCGCATCGATTTCACTCAACCAGCATCTACACTGGTATCCCAAAACGACGTCGCAATGCCTCCAGATCTGGACAACCAGCTCACTCAAATCTGGAATCCACGAACCGATCTACACCAAAACACGAACCGAACCTGTCCACACAGCACTACCATCTCGCACGCATGGGGCATTTCTCTCCAGCTCAGGGCTCATCTACTCAGATCTGCCCGCGTACAAAGCTAATTTCAACGAACAGCTTTGACCAGTTCTCCTAGGCTGGATACTCGATAGTTCATAAGGCACGCTTATCCCATTTTTAAATTCTCATTCCAATCTAATAAAGTCATTAATCACTATATAACAAATTCTAGGTATTTCCTCAAATCTGCTCGTAACATAGCACTAATAAATCCAGTTAATTACAGTCCTCACATCCTCCCCACCTTAAGAGATTTCATCCTCAAAATCAATCAACTACAGATCAAAACTAAGGAAAACCAGAGAATCACCAGGACTGAAATTCCAAAACTAATTTACCCTTAAGACTGAATCTCAGCACGCTCTTGAAAGGAGAAACTTTCAGAAACACTCGATCACCAGCCTGAAATTCCAAAGGCCTACGCCTCTTGTTAGCATCTAGCTTGACGATCTTGTGTAGCCTTCATTCTGCTTCGAATCAGCTCAACCTGATCTTTCATATGCTGAAAAAACTCAGGGGTAGACAGTTGTCTCTCACCAAATTCTTCCCAAAAAATCGGTGATCTACATTTACGATCAAAGCTTCGAATGGGGCCATCCCAATGGTCACTTGGTAGCTATTATTGTAAGAAAATTCTACCAGGGATAAAGAATCCTGCCAGCCACCACTGAAATCCATCACAAATGCTCGCATCATATCCTCCAAGGTCTGTATAGTTTTCTCAGATTGGCCATCTGTCTGAGGATGATAAGCTGTACTCATAGCCAATCTCGAACCCAATGCTGCTTGCAAGCTTTTCCAAAAGAGGGAAATAAACCGTGTATCTCTATTAGACACTATCGAAACCGGCACTCCATGCAACCTAACCACATGATCAACGTACAGTCTCGCCATCTTCTTCATAGAACATCTCACATCATAGGGAATGAAATGGGCTGACTTTTAAAGCCTGTCAATCACCATCCAAATCGCATCGCATGCCCTACTCGAAAGAGGTAAATGAGTCACAAAATCCATGGCAACGTGCTCCCAATTCCATTGAGGCACTTCTAAACTCTGTATCAATCCACCAGGTCTCATTATCTTGACCTTAACCTGTTGAAAGTTCAAACATCGAGCTACAAATCTAGAGATGTCATTCCTCATGCCTTCCCACCAGTAGTGCGACTTCAAGGCATGATACATCTTTTTCTCACCCGGATGCACATTATAATGACTGCAATGGGCCTCGTTCAAGATAGTTTCTCTCAAATCGATCAAGTTCGGAACTACCAATCTACCGCGAAATCTCAGGCATCCATCAGAAGCAACAGTAAAATCTACCCGACTGACCATTCTGGGCTTCTAATATTCAACTCATGAATATACGGGTCAGTCCTCTGTGCTGCTCTAATGTCTGCAATCACCTGTGGTTCAACCTGAAGAGAAGAAACTACGAAATACTGATCATCTGGCTGAAAATTCCATCCAGAAGTCCCCAAATGCTCATGGACTTTGGATATACTCAAAGACGTTAACATCGCAGGCTGGGCTTTCCTACTCAAGGCATCTGCTACTAAGTTCATTCGTCCAGGATGATACTGAATCTCACAGTCAAAATCCTTGAGCAACTCCATCCAACGACATTGTCTCATATTCAGATCTGATTGAGTGAAGATATACTTCAAACTCTTGTGGTCTGTGTATACCACAAACTGCTCACCATACAGGTAATGACCCCAAATCTTCAATGCAAAAACTATAGCAGCCAACTCTAGATCGTGAAAGAGGTATCTCGTCTCATGGGGTTTCAACTATCGAGACGCATAAGCTATCACTCACCCGTTCTGCATCAATACACAACCCAAACCACTCAAAGAAGCATCGGAACAAACCACAAAACCTCCAGAACCCGACGGTAAAGTCAACACAGGAGCATTAGTCAACTTCTCCTTGAGCAATTGGAAACTCGACTCATACTCGTCTGTCCATAGAAATATGGTATCCTTGTAGGTCTACTGCATCATCGTCTTGGCTATTGAAGAAAAACCTTCAATGAAACGTCTGTAATAGCCAACCAAACCTAAGAAACTACGAATCTCCGAAACATTTCCAAGTTAAGAACTGCTTCGACCTTACTAGGATCCACCGAAATACCTTGTGCAGATATGAAATGACCCAAAAATACTACGTTATCCAACCAAAATTCACACTTACTGAACTTCACATAAAGCTGTGAGTCAATCTTAGAGTACACTTCCAAACCCTGAAGTTGATCAAACAGATCATCAATTCTCGGCAACGGGTACTTATTCTTGATCGTTGCTTTATTCAGCTGCCGAAAATCAACACACATTCTCATATATCCATCTTTCTTCTTCGCGAAGAGAATTGGAGCTCCCCAAGGCGACATACTCGGCCTAATAAAACCATTCTATAGATGATCACACAACTGCTCCTTGAGTTCTTTCAACTCATCTGGCGCCAAAAGGTATGTGGATCTTGAAATCGGAGCTATCCTTGGCACCAACTCTATGCTAAATTCAATATCTCGTCGGAGGGAATCCAGGAATCTCATCCGGAAAAACATCTGGAAACTCTCAAGCAATCGGGGCATCACTCAACTCTATCCGTGATTCTTTGTAATTGTGTTTTCGATGATATTTTGGTGTACTCTAAGACTCCGTTGCAGCACCAAGAGCATTTGAAGTTGGTTCTTCAGAAGCTTAGAGACTCGCAGCTGTATGCTAAGTTCTCCAAGTGCGAGTTTTGGTTAGACCGAGTTGTGTTTCTAGGTCATGTGATTTCTGTCGATGGTATTCTATGGTTCCCAGTAAGGTTGAGGCTGTTCTTAACTGGGAGCGTCCCAAGAATGTTGCTGAGATTCGTAGTTTCTTGGGTTTGGCTGGCTATTATCGATGGTTTATAGAGGGATTCTCTAGTATAGCTAAGCCAATGACGCAGTTGACTCAGAAAGACAAGAGGTTTGTGTGGACTGAGCAATGCAAGAATAGTTTTCAATTGCTCAAGGAGAAGCTAACTTCTGCGCATGTGTTAGATCTGCCGTGTGGTTCAGGAGGTTTTGTTGTTTGTGCAGATGCTTCCTTGAATGGATTGGGTTGTGTGTTGATGCAAAATGGTCGAGTCATTGCGTATGCCTCTCGACAGTTGAAGCCGCATGAGACTCTATACCTAGTTCATGATTTGGAGTTAGCAGCAGTGTTTTTTGCTTTGAAGATTTGGCGCCACTACCTGTATGGTGAGCAATTTGTGGTGTACTCCGACCACAAGAGTCTTCAGTATTTGTTTTCTCAGTCAGATTTGAACATGAGACAGCGTAGATGGATGTAGCTGCTTAAAGATTTTGATTGTGAGATCAAATATCAGCCTGGGAAGATGAATGTAGTTGATGATGCATTGAGCAGAAAGGCTCAAGTGGTGATGATGGCTTCGATGTAGATTTTTAAGGTCGTGAGCATCTTAGCACTACTGGTTGGCGATATTACCCAGCTGATGATTATGTTGTGGTGTATTCTTTTCAAGTTGAGACAGGTTGTTGCTAGCATTAGAGCAGCTCAGAGGACTGATCCATCCATCCATGAGTTGAAGCTGAAGGTTAGAGCAGGACAGTTAGAGGACTATTCTGTCTCTTCTGATGGTTGTTTGAGGTTTCGTGGCAGGCTGGTTGTGCCAAACCTGATTGACTTGATGGAAGAGATCTTGCGAGAAGCGCATTGCAGTAGATACAGTGTCCATCCTGGTGCAAGGAAGATGTATCATGCCTTGAAGCAGCATTACTGGTGGGCAGGTTTGAAGAGTGATGTTGCTGATTTTGTAGCCCGATGTCTGAATTGTCAGCAAGTCAAGGCTGAGAGGATGAGACCTGGTGGTTTGTTGCAAAGCTTAGAGGTGCCCCAATGGAATTGGGAGCACATAGCTATAGATTTTGTAACGCATTTGCCTCGTTCTAGCAGAGGTTGTGATGCAATTTTGGTGATAATTGACAAATTGTTGAAGTCGCGCACTTCATTCCCTACAGCATGACCTATTATTTGAAGAAGATGACGAAGCTGTACATAGATTTTGTGGTGCGTTTTCATGGTGTGCCAGTTTCGATTGTTTCAGATCATGATCCTCGATTTACTTCCAGGTTTTGGAAGAGTTTACAGACAGCTTTGGGTACTAGATTGGCGATGAGTACAATGTATCATCCCCAGACAGATGGCCAATCTGAGAGAACTATCCAGATTTTAGAGGATACGTTAAGAGCTGTTGTGATGGATTTTAGTGGTAGCTGGCAAGACTCGTTGTCTTTGGTTGAGTTTTCCTACAATAACAGCTATCAGGTCACGATTGGGATGGCACCATTTGAAGCTTTGTATGGCAGAAAGTGCAGATTGCCGATATGTTGGGAAGAAGTGGGGGAGAAGCAGCCGTCTTTTCCAGAATTTGTGCAGCAGATGCGAGATCAGGTGGAGTTGATTCGCCAGCGAATGAAAGCTGCACAAGATCGCCAAGCAAGTTATGCGAATAAGAGGTGTAGGCCTTTAGAATTTCAAGTTGGTGATCTGGTTTTCCTTAAGGTTTCTCCTTTCCGCAGTGTTATGAGATTTTGTCTCAAGGGAAAGTTAGCTCCTCGTTATGTTGGTCCTCATGAGATAGCTGAGAGGATTGGCCTTTTGGCATATCGTTTGCTGTTGCCACCAGATTTGTCTTCCTTACATGATATGTTTCATGTTTCGATGTTGAGGAAGTATGAGCCAGATCCCTCGCATGTGTTGAGAACTGACGAGGTAGAGTTAGATCGGACTTTGAGCTATGTTGAATATCCCTTGCAGATCTTGGATAGAAAAGAGAAACAGTTGAGGAACAAAACCATTCCTTTGGTGACGGTTCAGTGGAGCAAACATGGTAGGGAAGAAGCTACTTGGGAACTAGAAGAAAAGATGCAGCGTGAGTGGCCGCATCTATTTGAGTGAGCTTAGTATCAGATTTCAGTAGCTAGTTTGTTCCTTGTTTTTCCAGTGGTTGCGGGTGGTTGTTTCCCCAGTTATCTTGAACTCTTGGTTTCGTTGAGTTCCTGTTCAGATCAGTAGTTACTTGATTTCGAGGACGAAATCCTGTTTAGTGGGAGAGAGATGTGAGACCCGAAAAGCTGATGAGACTAATTGAGTTAATTAATCGGGTTTTGCATCGATGTGCTTGAAGAAGCTATAGGGTTATGTTTTAGTCCTTGGATCAAGTATGGAGAGTTAGAGTTTTGGCTTGAGATCTGTTCAGAAGTTAGCGTGGGTCATCGCTGAGTACTAGCGTTCAGCAGTGGTGACGTGAGCAGTTGTCGCTGGTTTGTTGGTTTCCAGTTTTGAGGATAAGTCTGATATCATGGGCATTCAGATGTCTCCTAGCGTGCTTTCAGTAGCGGGTGTTGGTACGTCGTCGTTTGGATTTGTTGGAACGACAGCGTTTTGATTTAGCGGAAGAGACTCAGCTGTGAGTTGCGTTAGATTTCATCTGTGTGAGAGATCTAATGTTGCGTTTCTATCAGATGTTGGTTAGTTGTTCAGCAGTGAGTAGCAGGTGACACGTTCAGCTGCGACAGTAACTCTCTGCGACATCGTTTGGTTTAAGTGATCGCTGTTTTGGCGTAGAGTGAGATCTGTTGCAAGATCTGGTTGCGAGAGGGAATATCAGCTGTGATAGCTTAAGTTGTCGATGGATCTGTTCCCAGTTTCAGTCAGTGGTGAGATTTATATAGGGGACTTAGCCTTAGTTCTCTATTATTATTTCCCGACACTTAGAATATTTTCGATAGCAAACTCTGTCACGATACCCTAGTTACTGTTCATCGAACCTTATCCTCTCCGATTGCCTATGGTAGACAACTCCGATTGAAGTAAGAGTGGTAGCGTTGGACTCCTCTTGCTGAGATTCTTTGTTTGGATACTGCTTTCGACGTTTTCTTGAAGCTGGTGAGGTGCACGAAGACATCTCCCTTCTGTAGTTTGTTAGCGTACCGTCCTAAATTGTTGGGGTAAGTGTTCAGACCCTGCTTTGTGTTTGTTTAGAGATCTCTGTTGAGTTAGAGGGGTATTATAGCGCTGGTCGAGTTCATAGCTCCCAGCTGTTGCTTTTCTGTGTTTCGGTCCTTGAGTAGTTGTTTGTAATTGGCTTAGCAGGTGTGAGATCTGCGTTGCTCGGACCCAATTTGTAGTAATTGTTGCACAGAGACTTGAGGTACGGATGTGAGCTTGTTACAACGTTGAGATTTGACATGGATATGTGTTTATGCTTGCTGTTTTGTGATGCTGTGTTTGTCTTGTTATCTGTTGCATTGTGTTGCACTGCATACACGCATCTGTTGCATGTTGTTTCAGATCTCTTTTAGTCGTGCTTTGTGATTGCTGGATTGAGCGTGCCAGGGTGCTTGTAGAGGCACGCGGGTAACTCCCGTCCGTCATCTCCCTGCTGGGACTGTTAGCCACCGTGAGCGGAGTGGGTAGCTCCCACATCTCATGTGTTGGGCAATAGCAGGTTGAGCATTGTTTATGCACCAGGTACCGTGTGCTGAGACGAGTGGGTAGCTCCCATATACTCACACACATTGTGGCCACTGTCTTCTGTTCAGATTCCAGTTGTTGAGCTGCCTTTGGAATCCTTTGGCTCCCTGTGTTCGGTTGTAGCCTTGATCTCATGCATAGCATTTGCATTTTATCTGTTGCTATCTAACTGCTGTTTTCAGTTACTCTCCGTACTGGGGTTTGACCCCTGTCCCTCTGGGCCTTGGTTGTTTGTTGCCTGTGTGTGTTTTCAGGTTATCATGGTTACTCTGTTGGTCGTGGAGTAGACCCAACTGGAGGTGCCCCAGGAGGTGGTTAGAGTGTCTCAGTTAGCGTATAACATATTATGTATCAGTACTGATAGTCGGGGGTTGTCCTGTGCTTTGTAGTAGTGGTTGTATGGTACTAGTTATATGTTTTAATGTTGTATTGTTGTACTGAATTGATTTAGTAAATTGGGATATTTTAAGTATTGTTGTAATTTAAATTATATGTTTTAATCGTCAGGCCAAAGCGAAAATTTTAAGCCACTTTTGAATGCTTCCGCTATTGTTGTGCGTGGTTTAACTCTGTATTGTGCACGAGGCCTGACACCAGCAGAGCTTATGTCATGACACCTGAACAAGCCAACCCCGATTCTACAGTGATTACGGGTAAGATTTTAGTTGCTGATTTGTCCTCCTTTGCCCTGTTAGATTCGGGTGCGACCCATTCCTTTATAGCTGAGGATTTTGCTAAGAAGTTACCACATAAGCCAGAAAGATTATCTATAGGCTACTGCGTAACTGTACCATCAGGAGAAGAGTTGATATCTTGTAGCATATATCGTGACTTAGAGCTTGAACTTCAAGGACATGTAGTTACCACCAATTTGATTGTTTTGCCCATGCCTGAATTCGATTTAATTTTGGGAATAGACTGGTTATCCAGATATGGAGTAGTGACAGTAATTGTAAATCTGTCCACGGGATCTCAGATTTCGTTCAAATCTGACCAGATTCAGAGAGTTCCTCACTTTGTCTCCGCCTTGAAGGCCCAACGTTGGTTGAGGAAAGGTGGAGTATGGTTTCTAGCGAGTTTATCCTCCCTAGCCGTTTCTAGTAAACCCCAACTTTCAGATGTGGAGGTGGTGAACGAGTTCCCAGAAGTGTTTCTAGAAGACATCAGTGGTTTACCTCCAGATAGAGAGATAGAGTTTGTTATCGACTTAGTGCCTGGAGCAGCTCCGATTTCCAAACCTCCCTATAGGCTTGCTCCTACAGAGATGCAGTGGTTTACCTCCAGATAGAGAGATAGAGTTTGTTATCGACTTAGTGCCTGGAGCAGCTCCGATTTCCAAACCTCCCTATAGGCTTGCTCCTACAGAGATGAAAGATCTGAAAGAACAAATTCAAGATCTGTTGGATAAGTGATTTATTCAACCTAGTCCATCTCCATGGGGAGCCCCAGTTTTGTTCGTTAAGAAAAAGGATGGGAGTTTCAGATTGTGTATAGACTACCGAGAGTTGAATAAGCTTACCATTAAGAATAAGTACCCCTTGCCTAGGATTGAGGAATTATTTGATCAGTTGAAGGGAGTAGCAGTGTTCTCTAAGATAGATTTAAGATCTGGATACCATCAGCTGAAGATTAAAGAGGCCGATGTATATAAGACAGCTTTCAGGACAAGATATGGCCATTATGAGTTTTTAGTGATGCCTTTTGGATCAACTAATGCTCCATCTGTTTTTATGGATCTGATGAATAGAGTTTTCCAACCATTTTTGGATCAATTTGTAATAGTGTTCATAGATGATATCTTAGTATATTCCAAGACCAGCTCCGATCATGCCACTCAGCTCCGAATAGTGTGCAAGTTTTGAAGGACAAAAGATTGTTTGCTAAGTTTAGAAAATGTGAGTTTTGGCTGAAGAAAGTTGCGTTTCTAGGTCATATCATCTCTAAGGATGGTTTAGAAGTCGACCCAGCTAAGGTAGAAGCTGTGCGAAACTGGCCTGTGCCGAGATCTGTTTCAGAAGTGAGAAGCTTTTTGGGACTTGCTGGATATGACAGTTGATTTATTCAAGGATTTTCAAGGACAGCAGTTCCATTGACAATGTTGACTAGGAAACAAGTTAAATTTGGATGGACCCCGAGTTGTCAGCAGAGTTTCGAGAAGTTGAAGCAAGCATTGATAGAAGCTCCAGTTTTGACCATGCCTTCTGAGCAAGGGAATTTTGTGATCTTCATAGATGCTTCCAAACTAGGTTTAGGAGCTGTATTGATGCAGGATCGTAGAGTATTAGCGTATGCTTCCAGGCAGTTGAAGAACTACGAGAAGAATTATCCTACGCATGATCTAGAATTAGCAGCTGTGTTTTTGCCCTTAAGATCTGGAGACATTATCTGTATGGGGAGAAGTGTGAGATATTTACAGATCATAAGAGTTTAAAATACTTCTTTACCCAGAAAGAATTGAATATGAGACAGAGAAGGTGGTTAGAGCTGGTCAAAGATTACGATTGTACCATTAGCTACCACCCAGGAAAATCCCATGTGGTGGCAGATGCTCTTAGCAGGAAGTCGATAGGGTTAACTCAGATCACAGCTCAGAGGCCCTTAGCATATGAGATTGAGAATTTTGGGCTAGAGTTGATCCCCCATCATAGTACCGTAGTTCTAGCAGATCTCACCATTCGATCAAATCTGTTGGATCAGATCCGAGAAGGACAACTGCTAGATGAGCAGCTGCAGAAATGGGTTAAGCAAGATATAGAGAGAGGTAGTAATCTCTATACTATAGCGGGATGAGTTGTCAGATATCAAGGCAGATTATGGGTCCCTAGTGTAAACAACTTGAGATCAGATCTGATGACAGAAGCTCATACAGCCCCATATACAGTGCCTCCGGGGAGCACTAAGATGTACAGATCTTCAGAAGCTGTATTGGTGGCCAGGCATGAAACACGATATTTCTAGATTTGTTTCAGAGTGCCTGACTTGTCAGTTGGTCAAAGCTGAGCATAAGAGACCGGCTGGGATGCTAAAACCCCTGCCGATACCAGAATGGAAGTGGGAGAGTATTGCGATGGATTTTGTTTTACCCAGATCTATCCAAGGATACAATTCAATATACTTGAGATCAGATCTGATGACAGAAGCTCATACCAGACCCCCATACTACAGTGCCTCCGGGGAGCACTAAGATGTACAGATCTTCAGAAGCTGTATTGGTGGCCAGGCATGAAACACGATATTTCTAGATTTGTTTCAGAGTGCCTGACTTGTCAGTTGGTCAAAGCTGAGCATAAGAGACCGGCTGGGATGCTAAAACCCCTGCCGATACCAGAATGGAAGTGGGAGAGTATTGCGATGGATTTTGTTTTACCCAGATCTATCCAAGGATACAATTCAATATGGGTTATAGTAGACCGATTTACCAAATCTGATCACTTCTTACCAGTTAAGATAACTTATGATGTGAGAAAATACGCTGAATTGTATATAAGAGAAGTAGTAAGACTTTATGGTATTCCAGTTTCGATCGTATCTGATAGAGATCCAAGGTTTACGTCAGCATTCTGGAAGAGTCTTCACAGAGCTTTAGGTACTAAGTTAACCTTTAGCACGGCTTTTCACCCCCAGACAGATGGTCAATCAGAAAGCGTGATTCAGATATTAGAAGATCTGCTCAGAGCTTGTATAATTGATTTTTCAGAAAGCTGGGATTCAAAGCTGCCTTTGGTAGAATTCACGTACAACAATAGTTACCAAGCATCCATTCAGATGGCCCCTTACGAATCTCTCTATGGCAGATAATGCAGAACACCCCTTCATTGGGATGAGATAGGAGAACGAGCTGGTTTGGGACCAGACTTAGTAGAACAAACTACTGAAGCTATTAAGAAAGTAAGAGATCGATTGAGAACCGCTCAAAGCAGGCAAAAGAGCTACGCTGGCAGCAGAGGCCGCGAGTTGAGCTTCGAATCTGGAGATCATGTTTTCTTAAAGGTAGCACCGATGAAAAGCGTAATTAGATTTGGGAAGAAGGGTAATCTAAGCCCAAGGTTCATTGGTCCATATGAGATCTTTGACAAAGTAGGAATGCTGGCTTATAGACTAGATTTAGCCCCATATCTGTCCTCGGTGCATAATGTTTTTCACTTATCATCTTTGAGGAAATATGTTCCCAACCCGTCGCCTGTTATAATCTATGAGCCAATCCAACTTGCACCAGATCTGAGCTATGAGGAGCGACTTGAAAGGATTCTTCATAGAGAGAATAGGAAGTTAAGGAACTGTAGCATCCCAATGGTTAAAGTTCAGTGGTCTAACCAATCTGAACGGGAAGCAACTTGGGAGACAGAAGAGGATATGAGTAGTCTCTATCCAGAGCTATTTGGTAAGTAAAATTTCAAGGACAAAATTTTTTTAAGGAGGGTAGAATTGTAGCGCCCCAAAATGTTGGGGATCCGGATCCGCACCCCGGCAGGCAGCGGAAGAACAATAAATTTT
>KV001847.1:0-11858 GCA_001598015.1 Dorcoceras hygrometricum | reverse complement strand
CAACTGCTGATTGCTGACGTCATCTCTGCTGCTCATAGCTTCCTCCAGCATATATGATGACGTCATGGTTGCTGAATCTCGATATCTTTCAATCAGCAATGCTGACGTCATCGTTGCTGCTCGTAGTTTCTTCCAATAGATAAGCTGACGTCATCATTGCTGATACCAGCTCTTGTTAGCGCTCCACTGTTCATATTCTTCTTCGATTCTTCCTCCAGTCTTTAGCAAATATCACAGCTGCTGGTCTGAATTGGCCTCCGCCTGATTACGAACAACCGACTCAACTTTGGACGTCTCCATTGTCAATCCAGCTGCCGTTTACAATAATGAATCAAACCAGCTGTGAATTTTATCTTTTAAACCATCGAATGGACAAATATAGCTTCGCGACATCTTTCTTCGATAGCTTGAATCTGTACACTAAGTAAAATTGTTAGAAACACAATAACAGGTTTTGTGTAATTCAAAACTTAATCAGGATCTGTGTAAACAGATCCATCAATTTTTAAATGCTTAAGTTATGGGTTTTTTATTTATAGCTTTCAGCATATGTATATTCCACGTCGGCTTTTAAAAAAAAATTTAGAGGTTTAGTATGTTTCAAAATCTCACGCACATAGATTCACTCGCATATTTTGAGAGATGTACGAAAATGATTAGCGAGTGAATCACAAACAAAAATCAGATCCCGTCCAAGCACGAAGAGATCCATCAATTTTTAAATGCTTAAGTTATGGGTTTTTTATTTATAGCTTTCAGCATATGTATATTCCACGTCGGCTTTTAAAAAAAAATTTAGAGGTTTAGTATGTTTCAAAATCTCACGCACATAGATTCACTCGCATATTTTGAGAGATGTACGAAAATGATTAGCGAGTGAATCACAAACAAAAATCAGATCCCGTCCAAGCACGAAGACGTTAAACTCTCTGTATGTAGTTAGTCACACAGTTGCTGATGGTGTGCATTTGTGCTGATAAGAGTTCATCTGGAGCGAGGCTCGGTGACTCATTAGTCTTTGAACAGAGACGTAAAACAAGTTCTTGTTTAGTGGAACCTTCCGAGGAGGAAGAATGGTAGATATAGGAGATTGAGCTCCGAACATCCAGAAACAAATACTGAGTAATCTCTTTACGATTTACAGCATTTACCTTTAGCATATTTACACGCATTAGCAATCAGATTTCATATGTGGAGTTGCTTTGATATTTGGTTGTATGAAATCTGATTTTGCCTCATATGTATATGCAATTAATTAGCACGTTTACATTAAGCATATTTGTACAGCATATACATATGTCTAGTCACGCACTTATATGTTTAGATAAATCTAATTCCACGCATTGCATAACAAAATGTCACACACGCACACGGCATTTCAGATTTCATACAGTAGTCTTAACACATGTTTAATGAAATCTGAATGTTTAGTATTGTTCACATTATTTATCAGTTCGGCATATGCCATTTATATCAGCATGCACACATACATTTCATATTGCACACTTGCACAGTCAAACAGATTTATGTTGAACAGAAATCTGTTTGTGTTGTGTTTTAAAATTAGGATTGAGTTCTGGTGTTTTCCGCATGTTTTTATTACATACCGGATCTGTCTCCGGTGCTCGATTTATGTTCAAGAACCCGAGGTATTGCACCTCCTTATAGCAGCGCAAAATTTTTACTTATTTAGTATCAGCGCTCGCTTTGCATTTATTTCATTTATTTCCTATGTTCGGTCCTAACAGTATTCGAAATCTGGGTTGAATTCGTTTTTCATTATTGGTTTCTACACAATTTATTTTACTTCCGGAGGTACCAATTTCGGAAAGTTTGGTAGATATTTTGTTAAGAAGAAAATCAGTATTACTGTTGAAACTTATTTGTTTTTCTTTTTTTGTGGGAATGATCTTTGTTTGGAAAAAGGTTTTAGCAATTGTGTCATTGAATATTTAGTTTTTGGAATGTTTTGTTTGCTGGTTTTCAATAAGATTATTAGATATGTGATTAACTTGGGTAGCAATTGTTTTAAGGATTTGGTTAGAATAATTATTTTGTTGAAAATTTTATTAATATCTTCGTTGTTAACAGGTTCTTTGTCACTGCGACCTCGTTTGAGTGGATCCGCCGTGACTTCTCCTTTGGGAGTCTGAAGTTTTAAAGTTTGAAGAGGAGGATGGATGGCAGAAACAATTCATTGGCTGTCAGAATCCATTTTTCATGAAGACTAGTACTAACTTGTATAACACATTTATTTTGAAAATCATTGAATCCTTCAGCTGATAGAAATATTGTTAAAAACGTATAAAATGGAATATTTGACTTTATCGTTTTCATTTTGAGAATCCATTCAGAATTAATTTTTTCTTTAATTTCTTGTTCAAGTTTATCATACCATTTTCGTTTTTCATTATGGAATTTATCTTGTAGTTCTTCATTTAAGTATTCAAAATCTGGGTTGAATTCTTTTCCAGATGTGATCATCATCATACTGGAAATGGAAGGTGATGTTGGAGGTGAATAATTTTGTGGTGATGAAGGACCTGATCTAGGTTTTGGAATAGGAGTAACAAATTTATATTTGGATGTATTTTTCGAAAATGTATAAAATGAATGGCGAGACTGTGATCTCTGTAGAATTTGTGTGGAAATAGTTTTGATGTGTGGATTAAATTTGATAGTAATTTTTCCATCTTTTTCTTATATTATTGAGAAATATCTCTGCGTTCTATGTTTCTAGGTATTTGAGGGGTATTGATTATAAACTGATGTGGAATAGTTATTTCATTCCACTTTAGTCCTTTTGGTGTGAAGACCGTCGTCTTTCAGCATCAATTTGCAACAGAACTGTTTCTTCTTTCGAAGAAGGCAGTCGGTTATACTTTGGATTAAGTTGAGAAGATAGAAGTCTAAAGTAGACTCTGTATATTATGACAAAATTCTTGCAGGGATGAAATTCATCTCCCTGGATATGAACATATAATATTAATGAATCTAAAATCATAGGATCTGTAAGATCCACAGAGAAATTTTGTGAAAAATTAAAGTATATGGGTCCATTACATATGTTAGTTTGAATCATTGATAGAAGAGATGTTTTATATTTCTTAAGTCTTAGTCTCTTAAGGCTAAGTATATCGGAGTGTCAACTCCTATATGAACTAATGGTTTGACAGCTATTTGTATTAACCCAAAATGTAAATATCTATAATTTTTTTGAATGTATTTTTGAATTGTTGTGTTGTTGAGGAGAGCGATGCTCTGTAAATCCTCTTGTATTGACAGAGTCTCTTCATGAGTTTTTACTGAAAAAGCAGTATTGAAGTCTGTGAATCCTATCTTGTAAATGTTTTCTATTTGTTCATGAGGTATAGTCCAATTTGATAGTCTATGGGCATATGAGTTTCAGTACTTTGAACTACGTTCTGGGATCTGGAGGTAGATCCTAAGGATAATAGGTTTCTTAATCTTAAGGCCATCGGAACATAGATAGATAAACTCCAAGTTACTGAAATAGTGTGGTCATATGGGAACACATGTCGGGAACACCTACAGGGCTTACCAACGGACTCACTGTTTACCAACATAAAATCCAACCACTAGACAAGAACTTAAGGATTAACTATGTAAAGTTGTAATGGAGATCTAAGATTGAAGAGTCCTAGAATCAAAACTGTTTCCAAACCAATTCTACAGAATTTTCTACATTTTCAAAAAATACCTCCAAATATGAATTTGTTACTCCTATTCCAAAACCTAGATCAGGTCCTTCATCACCACAAAATTATTCACCTCCAACATCACCTTCCATTTCCAATATAATGATGATCACATCTGGAAAAGAATTCAACCCAAATTTTGAATACTTAAATGAAGAACTGCAAGATAAATTCCATAATGAAAAACGAAAATGGTATGATAAACTTGAACAAGAAATTAAAGAAAAAAATTAATTCTGAATGGATTCTCAAAATGAAAACGATAAAGTCAAATATTCCATTTTATACGTTTTTAACAATATTTCTATCAGTTGAAGGATTCAATGATTTTCAAAATAAATGTGTTATACAGGCAAGGAAAACAAACCAAGCCCCAGAGGGACATGGGGTCAAACCCCAGTACGGAGAGCAACTATAAAACAGCAGTAAACAACAAGGTAAAATTCAGATGCTATGCATGAGACAAGGGACAACAGCCGAAGGCTACAACCAAGGAAGGGAGCCAAAGAACTCAGCACAGCTCAACGGAATCTGCAAAAGATATGTGGCCACGGTGTGTGTAGGACATGTGGGCGCTACCCACTCACCCCTACTCGCACACCCTTACCAGATGCATCAATAGCTCAACCTGCCGTTTCCCAACCTATGAACTGTGGTAGTTAACCACTCGACGCATAGGGCTAACAAATCCCAGCAGGGAGATGAGAGTGCGGAATCACCGCTCGCACTCGCATCCTGGTAAGAAAACAAAGCAACAACAACGAAACAATGGCTGCAATAGCTGAAATGAGATAACATGCGTGTATGCAACATGCTGGAACAACAAGCATATAACCATATCCAACACAACAATTACACACGGTAAGCATACACAGCCCTCACACAGAGCAGCAACTATGCACGGCCATTCCACAAAACAGACACAGAAATCAGCCATCTCCAATTTACCCTATCCTAATTTCACGCTGGAATTATAAGCTCCAAATCCGTACCTTGATTCTGTGCAATGATTACCACAAACAAGCCCGAGAGATCTGGTTGAAACCTGCTAAAACACACGGCGCACAGATCTTAGAAACTACATGGAAGGTCACGACAATTCACAGTAACTCACGGCTGGGAGTTATACACTCAAACCAGTGATACTCTACCATCCTACTGAACAGGAAGCTCATAACAAAGCTCTAAAGTAAGATCTGAACGCTAATTCCAAAGGCTACCTGAACAGCGAACACACGGCCGAAGGAAGCAACTTCGCGATCTTACTTCCAGCTGACCACAGCCTCCAAGAATGGTATAGGATGAAATAGCTTCACGAGAGGAGTCCAACGCTACCTCAAACGTGAAAAATGGTGACCAGAAGCGATGGGAATTGCCGGATAAAATCATGGTGAACAGTGTTCTAGGGTTCGCGACGAAGAACGAAAGTCGGGAGAATATTTCGCTAAGTATGGGATCTGCTAAATGGAAACGAAGACCAAGGCTTCTAATATATACACGCGAGAAATCTGATGAAAATATCCACCGACACAAACAGCTTCCAAGACTTCTGAACGCATGCGCTAAACAGCGCTCAATCATCGAAAGACGCCGCGCAACACCACAGGAGGAATCTGGAACGCTAACGCTATCGCTGGAGAAATCTGAATCCAAACGCTAAACGTTGCGTCGCACAACAGCTATCAGGCTCTACACTAAACACTTGCGCGCTAAACCAAAACGACGACGTAACGGAGACATCTGAAGACAAGCGTTAAACGCTAATCGCTGCCTCTACAACAGATCTCTTCCCACGCGAACAGATCTCTAACGCTAGCGCTACACTCCAAACGGCGTCGCACCAACTTATACAATCGACAGCGTTTCGCACCCGATACAAAACACGCTAAAGCTCTATGGACAGATTCTTACCGCTGCGCTACCAGATCTCTCCTAAACGATGACGTACACGCTCCTACGCTACAAAACACGCTGCGAATAATAAAGCACCAGCGAGAACAGATTTCACCAGAAATCCGGACAGATCTCTCCACAAAACCAGATTTCTCCCGAAACTCAAAATTACCCAAATTTCCAGAATTGCTCTAAATGTGAAATCTGACCCGAAAATGCAAATGAAACCTTCAAATTGGGATTTGAACCACCAGAATTCTTAAAAATCGATTAATTCAACAACTAATATTTTTTTAAACAAAATTTTCAGGTCTCACATTTCTCCCCCACTAAAAACGATTTCGTCCTCGAAATCGAACAACAATTCTGAAAATTACAACTCAACAACAGGCTATCAAAACAGAAATTCTCCTAACACATGGCCAAGAGTTCAAGATAACTGAGCAAACAACTAAGAACAACTAGGGAAGATACAACAGAACCTAACTAGCTACTGGAATCTATTACAACGTTCACTCAAACAGATGCGGCCACTCGTGCTGCATCTTTTCTTCCAGCTCCCAAGTAGCTTCTTCCCTACCATGTTTGCTCCACTGCACCATCACCAACGGAATGGTTTCCTCAAATGTTTCTATTTTCTGTCAAGGATCTGCAAGGGATATTCTCGATAGCTCAACGTCTGATCTAGCTCAACCTCGTCAGTTCTCAGCACATGAGATGGATCTGGCTCGTACTTCCTCAACATGGAAACATGAAAGACATCATGCAGAGAAGATAATTCCGGTGGCAACAACAGCCGGTATGCCAAATGGCCAATCCTCTCAACAATCTCATATGGACCAACGTAACGAGGGGATAACTTTCCGTTGTGTCCAAAGCGCATAACACTGCGAAAAGGAGAAACTTTAAGGAACACCTGATCACCAACCAGAAACTCTAGAGGTCGACGCCTCTTATTCGCATAACTGGATTGGCGATCCTGGGCAGCTTTCATCCGCCGTCGAATAAGATCCACATGATCCTTCATCTGCTGCACAAAATATGGGGCAGACAGCTGCTTCTTCCCCACTTCTTCCCAACATACAGGCGATCTGCACTTCCTGCCATACAAAGCCTCAAACGGCGCCATACCAATCGTCACCTGATAGCTGTTATTGTAGGAAAACTCCACCAAAGACAACGCGTCTTGCCAGCTACCACCAAAATCCGTCACAACAGCTCGTAACATATCCTCCAACGTCTGGATAGTTCTCTCAGATTGGCCATCTATCTGGGGATGATACGCTGTACTCATCGCCAATTTGGTACCCAAAGCTGCTTGCAAACTCTTCCAGAACCTGGAAGTAAACCTTGGATCTCGGTCTGAAACGATCGAAACAGGCACACCGTGCAGTCTAACCACAAAATCGACGTACAGTTTCGCCATTTTCTTCAAAGAAAAGGTCATTCCATAGGGAATAAAATGTGCAGACTTCGACAATCGGTCAATAACCACCCATATAGCATCGCAACCTCGGCTGGAACGAGGCAGATGCGTCACGAAATCCATCGCTATGTGCTCCCAATTCCACTGGGGAACTTCCAAACTCTGCAATAGATCACCAGGTCTCATCCTTTCAGCCTTAACCATCTGATAATTCAAGCAACGAGCAACGAATCCAGCAACGTCACTCTTCAAACCAGCCCACCAAAAGTGAGGCTTCAAAGCATGGTACATATTTCGTTTACCAGGATGAACAATGTGTCTACTGCAGTTCGATTCTCTAAGGATCTCCTCCTTTAAATCAATGAGGTTTGGCACAACCAGCCTGCCACGAAACCTCAAGCAACCATCGGACGAAATAGAATAGTCCTCAAGTTGACCAGCCCTGACCTTCAACTTCAACTCGTGGATGGAAGGATCAGTCCTTTGAGCCGTTGTAATGCTCGAAACGATCTGTGGCTCAACTTGGAAAGAAGAAACCACAACATAGTCCTCATCCGGGTAAAACCTCCAACTAGTAGTGCCAAGATGCTCCTGATCCTTAGAAATATACAACGACGCAAGCATCTTTTCCGGAGCCTTCCTGCTCAACGCATCAGCCACTACGTTGACTTTCCCAGGCTGATATTTGATCTCACACTCAAAGTCCTTCAGCAGCTCCATCCACCTGCGATGTCTCATATTCAAGTCAGGCTGCGAAAACAAATACTGCAGGCTCTTGTGGTCCGAGTACACCACAAATTGCTCGCCATACAGATATTGGCGCCAGATCTTCAATGCAAAGATCACCGCTGCTAGCTCCAAATCATGAACTGGGTATCGAGTCTCGTGCGGTTTCAGCTGTCGTGAGGCATATGCAATGACTCGACCATTCTGCATCAGCATACATCCCAATCCATTTAACGAAGCATCAGAACAAACGACGAAGCCACCTGAACCAGACGGCAAGGCCAACACAGGCGCTGTAGTCAACTTCTGCTTGAGCAATTGAAAAGCATTCTCGCATTGCTCAGTCCACACAAACCGCTTGTCTTTCTGAGTCATCTGAGTCATCGGCTTTGCTATGCTAGAGAATCCCTCAATGAAGCGACGGTAGTAGCCAGCCAAACCCAAGAAGCTATGGATCTCCAACACATTCCTCGGACGCTCCCAGCTCAAAACAGCATCAACCTTACTGGGATCCACAGAAATGCCATCCGCTGAAATCACATGACCAGAAATACAACACGATCCAGCCAGAACTCGTACTTGGAGAATTTAGCATACAGCTGCTGGTCTCTCAAAGTCTGAAGAACAACTCTCAAGTGCTCTTTGTGCTCCATCGGAGTCTTCGAATACACCAAATCAAAGAGGTGGCTTCTAAAATAACTACGTTATAGTAGTGTCGTCGATGAACACTATCACAAACTGATCTATGAACTCTCTGAACACTCGGTTCATCAGATCCATGAAAACCGTTGGGGAATTTGTCAATCCAAACGGCATCACCAGAAATTTAAAGTGCCCGTACCTAGTACGAAAAGCAGTCTTCGCGACATCTTGATCTCTAACTCTCAGCTGATGGTACCCTGAACGTAGATCGATCTTCGAATATACTGCAGAACCTTGCAGCTGGTCAAACAAGTCGTCGATCCTCGGCAACGGGTACTTATTCTTAACAGTCGCTTTGTTCAGCTGACGGAAGTCAATGCACATCCTCATTGAGCCATCCTTCTTCTTTAGAAACAAAATAGGCGCTCCCCACGGTGACATGCTAGGTCGGATGAAACCTTTCTCCAGCAAATCATCGAGCTGCACCTTGAGCTCTCTCAACTCCGCAGGCGCTAAATGATACGGGGCTCGAGAAATCGGAGCTGTTCCAGGCACCAGCTCAATGCTGAAATCAATCTCCCTCGTCGAAGGAAAACCAGGAATCTCCTTCGGAAACACATCGGGAAAATGACGCGCCACGGGAACGTCGCTGAGCTGCACACGAGAAGAAGAAGATGCGTCCAACGCATAAATCTTGAAACCAGCGTTCTCTGCCGACAACAAGCTGAACATATCCAACGCTGAGACTAACGGAATCTTCGACTGAGAGTCATGGCCGTAGAAGTCCCACTTCTTGACATACTGAAGCCTAAAACGCATGATCCCACGGAAGCAATACACGGAGGCCCTATAGCTGGACAACACGTCCATCCCAACTATGCAGTCGAAAATCCCACAACATCAGACGGATCAAGTTCGCTACCAACACATGCTCACCAAACCGCAAAACACCATCTAACAAAACTTCCTGGGAGAACAGGCTCACACCGCCAGGGGTAGAAACAGAAACAACATCACGCAAAGAAATGGTATGCAGACCATGCTCGATAACAAATGAATCAGAGATGAAAGAATGCGATGCGCCGGTGTCGAACAACACACGTGTCAGGCCCCGTGCTAATTACTCACAGTTAACACTTAAATAAGCGCATAAACACGGAAGCTAAAATCAGGGCTTAAAAATTTTCCGAAATCATTTGGGCCTGAACATAAAAACATACATCCAAAATATCGATAGTCAAACTATAAGTTAACTCAAACTTATACAAACCAGGCAACAATAAATCTCAAGTCTAAAATAAATCCCCAATACATAGAAACACGGGGCATCCCCCGGTTCAGTACATATCATAAATATAACTGGGACTCATGGGAACGGGGGTCGACCAGCTGTACCACTGCTCTGTCCAGCCTGGCTACCTGAAGATCCTGCAAATGGGTGACACAGACCCAAGACACAAAAACAGGAAACAGAATACGAGGTCAAGACTCAGTACGAAGAGCTATCTAAACAGATAAACATGCAACATGCCATAAATCAATGCTATGAATGCATGAAGGCTATCAAGAATCGGATAGCTAGACCAGTCTATCAACTGGCAAATCAAATCAAGCCTCTACACCACTCACAGCCAATCAGCCGGTGGAAATCATCGGTCCGTGATCATCGGGGCCCGTCAGCCCATCACAGCTCGGTGGTAGACACTCGAATCCAGTAGTCACCACTCCGATGATAGCATTGGACTTTTCGGGCACGACTCAACGATCGGCCAGTCACAACGTGGCACCCAATCAGGTCATCAAATCAATCTGTCAAGGCTCAATATGTATGCGTGTATGCCAATCAATATCAAAGCATAATGCATACAAGGCATATTACATGAAATCAGTAAGCATAACTCAAGCAATTCAGCAACTGATTCATGTAAACACCTATCAGCAATTCCACAGATTTCACAACACTGAAATATAGTCATGTTCATGCTCAAAGCTGCTAAGAGCAGCTCAATCGTACCTTCACAACTTCAATATACCTTAACCGGTTTCACAAACAACGGCCAGCAACTAAATCAAGTCTACGGCCCTTGAAACTTCACGACAAAGGTCAACCAAAATCCTGGGAACTGAAATCTGCGCAAGGTAGCTAACATCTTAGCTCAAATCTAAAAATACTCCCTCAAAAACCTACGGCCAGAACTAATCTCAAGTTCTAAGCATCCACGCAGGTACCAACAACAAGAACAAAGCTCAAATCGACAAGAAAAGCTCACCCACAAGCTCACGCTAGCAATAGGAACGCACGGCGCAGCTTTCTCCAAAAGCTTCGAACGCTAGCAGCTCCACTCCTCCAAATCCAGCGTTAATTCAAAGTCTAAAATAGGTAGCAAACGAAAAAGCTAAGCTAGGGGAGTTCAGCGCCACCAATACCACTCAATTCGTCGGCGAAAAACAGTGGGAATCTACGAAGAAAGGTTCGGGTGAACAGTAACTCGACGAGGGTTTGAATACGAAGATAAGAAATATCAGGTTCTCAATAATTCTAAGTGTCGATCAACACTTCTATATATAACCCTCAAATCCAACAGCTGCTGTCCACGAAAATATTCAGTCGACGTGAACAGTAGATTTCTTACAGCAGATACCATTTCTTCTTTCTTTCGATAGAACCAGCAGCAACCACCAGTCGATACACTCTCAAAGGAAAACATCAAAACGACATCGTTCCAACTAACTCAAACGACGTCGCAGCACTTCACCAGCTGAAAACAGATATCTCTTGCGAAGAGGCCAAAAGCTGGTAACAGACATCTCACAACAACCATCAGCGACTGATCTCGCGAAATTACTCAAAACGACGACGCATCAACTAATCCAAACGACGTCGTAATGGTTACGTAAGCATTGCTGCCAACAGCTGGTCACCCAGTCGCAACACTCAAAACGCAGCGTTTCTACTTATCAAAACGACGTCGCACATCATACGTCACCCTAGCTGTTGCCAGATATCTCGCGACTGGTTCTTCAAACCGTCGAATGGTTGCTCCTTCTAACGCAACTGCTGAAATCAGTAGTCAACACTCAAAAATATTGACCAACACGTGTCATTCCTTCGTTGATCCTTGTATTAGCACGCCTGCTACCAGCAGCAACCATTCTAAGCGCAACTACTGCCAACGGATAACAATGCGTCAGGCCTACGTCATCTCTACTGATTCAAAATTCACCAGTCTTGAGCTACAATAACGTTGACCCACGTTGACTTTGCTACAGTAGCTTTCTGTTGACAGATTTCACCCAAATTCGCTACGACTGATTCTAAACAATAGCGCAACGTCTGAAATACAATGGGGAATCAGATTTCACGCGTAAAACCTTCAAAATTCATGCGATAAATCCCAAATCAACTCGATTAATCACAAATTAAATTCTGATTCCTCACAGGATTAGTCAAA
>KV001845.1:49825-62772 GCA_001598015.1 Dorcoceras hygrometricum | reverse complement strand
ATCATATTTTGCCATTGTCAGTGCATCATATTGGGCTTAAAACAATTTTAGGCCCAAAATCTCAAAAATTTCAAAATCGACCAAAATCGGCCCGATATCGAATATCGGCCCATAAACTTCATGGGCTGCCCGGGACAGGCCCGAAAAAAACCTAGAAGGAAAAATCAGCCGTCACAAAATTCTGCCGGAAATCACGTCGGACGGCGGCCGCACACATATCGCGCGCGGCGCAAGGCCGCGCGCTGTCGCGATTTGTGCGGCATCTCATGCGCGCAACATCGCGCAATCTTTCGCGCATCCAGGCATGCACGCCAGCAGCTTCTGGCCGATCACCGGATCGCACAACCTGTGCGCGAAGCAGCGATATGGGTCGGTCGCCATGCGAGAAGGCAGCCAACTCTCGGCCGTGCATATTATCGCGTGCGCGCATGAGAGCGCGCGGCGGCGGCGCCACATGCGGCGGTGCCCGTGGCCGATTAGCAAAATTTTTGCTTCTTCGATTCTGAAAATATGAGATTTGATACAATATGGCAATAAAGCATTGAAGGATCCGAGCCTGTGCTCTTATACCACTGTTGGGAAAAACGGTGGCGGATCCGGATCACACTTCCCGGGGCACAGCGGAAGAACAAAATTTGCCCGGAAAGTGTTCAATACATTCGATATAATCTACAAACATTCATAGGGTGTTCGTAGATAGTTACCTTGCTGGCGTCTAGGCGCCTGGCTCCGACCAGTTTCTCAAGGAAACCGGCACTTCAAACTGTAGGCGGCGGTATATCGTCAATCAGGTCCACGACCGGATTCAATCTTCCTCCAATCAGCCTGCACTAGAAAGCTGATGGATTTGCCACGAACGGAATCACCTCATCGCGGTGATCGAAACAAGTCCGATCACGAAGCGGGCGGCGGACGGTGACGGCACACGGCGGCGCAAGGCGGCGTGCGTGAGGCTTGGAGAGGAGGGGGCGGCCGAATTGGGAGCTAGGGTTAGGTTATGAGCCTTGTGTGTTCAAGCCCTAATCATCTTAACTTAATAAAGGTGATAGATGGGCTTGAACCGGCCCAATGGACTTGGGTCATACCCAGGTCCATATGAACATTTGGTTCATTTAAATCACTGCGGTTTCATCATAACTCCGATCGACGATCAGATCAGACCGATCGAATCAGTTTCCAAAACTGAATGTTATGACGTGAAAAACAATTTTTCAGATACCTAGTCCAAAATGACAGTTTTGCCCCTCAACAGCGGGAAATCGCAATTTGACCCCTGTTGACTTTTAGGAAGTCGGACTCCCTAAAATCCTCTTCGTATGCTCAACACATTGAGCTCAGTTTCCGTGCGAGAATCATGAATCCAGTACTTTTGTGACCCTCAATGGTTCAGGGATACAGCTAGCCGTGGGCCCGCAACCATTGCGGCTCCGAAATCACAATTTCGGACTTGTCCATCGGATCATGATAAAGAGCCTAGCAACATCGCCCCATGATCCCATAGGTATCACTGATAGTGCCTGCAAGAACCATTTGGTCGTGGTTAGCGTACAGTACGGTCCTTTCAACACATATATCCCGATCAGATCAACGACCATTGGTAAATCGAGAGTCGCTAGAGATCCGATAGCTATGCATACATCTTGGAGATCAAATAGTGACATCACGAGTGTTACTAGATAAACCCATTTACCTAAAACACTTCTAGTACTCTGGCCAGAGATTTATACACTATTATCCCCTCAGATAGCATAGGATATCCACGCATGTAAGCGAGCGGTGAATCCTCGACAACGTAGCATCGACTCCTACATGCATCGGGGACTCACCCAATCCCGCCGCCTAATGACCCCAAGTGAGTCGGCAAACGAGTCAAAGTGAGACGCCTATCATGTAGAGTCTCAATGACGTTTCGAGTCGTGAGGACTAATCAGTACAACCAAGACCTCGGACTTATCCACTCGACAAATGGTAACCACTTGGAAAGTCCGAACGAGGGTAGTTCGATAGATCACCAGGTCACTATCTATCATCACCAAAAGGCGCCGCCTCCCTCTTCTCCTCCCACGCCGCCCCCGCCGCCGCCGCCGTGCGCCGCCGCCGTCGCCGCAACTTCGCCGGAATTCGTTCCGGCCTAGTTTTTCGTGGAGAATCCGATCGTGCTGATCTCGTCAGGACTTCTAGTGCAGTCTGACGAAGGAGCCTCGAGTCTGGTCGTGGACCGGATTGACGAATCTACCGCAATCAACCGAGAAGCGCCGGGTTCTTGAAACACCGGTTGGAGCCAGGCACAAGTGCCAGACAGGTGACCTGCTAAACACCCTATGTATGTTGATACGTATGTTTGTTTGATTATTCGTATTGATCGCATCCCGGTAAAATTTTTTGTTCTTCCGCTGCCTGCCGGGGTGCGGATCCGGACCAATCCCAACACGGCGTGTGTGGGAGAGGAGGCGGCTATGTGAGCTAGGGTTTGTTATGATGCATGTGTTGTGCAACCCTAGGCTCAAGACTATGTATAGGTGTGATGGGCTTGAACCGGCCCATTGGACCTGGGCGGGCCCAGTCCAACGTATGAACATTCGGTTCATCTGTATCACCGTGGTTTCATCATAATTCCGATCGACGATCAGATCGGACCGATCGACTCAGTTTCCAAAACTGAATATTAGGATGCGAAAACAATTTTTCAGATTACTTAGTCCAAAATGACAGTTTTGCCCCTCAACAGCGGGAAATCGCAATTTGACCCCTGTTGACTTTAGGAAGTCGCACTCCCTAAAATTCTCCTCATATGCTCAACACATTGAGCTCAGTTTCCGTGTGGAAATCACGAATCCAGTACTTGTGTGACCCTCAATGGTTCAGGGATACAGCTAGCCGTGGGCCGAAATCACAATTTCGGAATTGCCCAACGGATCATGGTAAGGCGCCTAGCAACATCGCGCCATGATCCCCTAGGTATCACTGATAGTGCCTGCAAGAACCAGTTGGTCGTGGTTAGCGTACAGTACGGTCCTTTCAATCCATATATCCCGATCAGCTCAACGACCATTGGTAATCGAGAGTCGTTAGAGATCCGATAGCTATGCATATATCTTGGAGATCGAATAGTGATATCGCGAGTGTTACTAGGTAAACCCATTTACCTAAAACACTTCTAGTACTCTGGCCAGAGATTTATACACTATTATCCCCTCAGATAGCATAGGATATCCACGCATGTGAGCGAGCGGTGAATCCTCGACAACGAAGCATCGACTCCTACATGCATCGGGATCTCACCCAATCCCGCAGCCTAATGACCCCACGTGAGTCGGCAAATGAGTCAAAGTGAGACGCCTATCATGTAGTAGTCTCAATGAAGTTTCGAGTCGTGAGGACTAATCAATACAACCAAGACCTCGGACTTATCCACTCGACAAATGGTAACCACTTGGAAAGTCCGAACGAGGGTAGTTCGATAGATCACCAGGTCACTATCTATCTGCATGCTCAGAACATCCATTTCAAAATTAAAAATCCTCATTTTAAATATGATTTAAAATAATAGCAAATTGATAAAGTTCTATTAATTAAGGAAAACTAATAGACTAATTTAAATTATCTTGACTTGTGACTGGTCTTACTGAGGAATGTGCTTTGTCCGAGATTGGTGTTTAAGCAGGTCTCAGCCTCACCAACCTTTCTTGGAAACACTCTTGGAAAATGTTGATTATGTTACAAATACTTAATATAAAACAAAGTTTCAACAAATTCATAATATAAGGGAATTCAAATATTGTTTAAAATTTTCTACCTTCCATAAACAATGGGTGTACGTCGATACGATCCACCTACATAGCCTGACTCAAATTATTGGGCGGCTCTATCTACCGAAAAATTGTGCATCCCATTGACACTCGTTGTGAGTTGGATGGACTCTCATGACATATGCTCATATTATTGGGGACGTCATGACGACCATCCATTACGACTTAACATTGATGGGTCATCTTGATACATGATAGTAATTGGCGTCATATTATTGTACCCCTACTGGACATAATGTAAATACATGTATGTTGCACCTGTTGTAATTGTGCTCTATCATTCAAAAATTATGGTTGGACTGATATTATTCAGGACCATGTTTTGTCGATTGAACTCATGTACCATTAAGAAAACTGGGTTTCCCGTTTTCATTTTAGGGTGATGAAATCGTTAAAATAGTGGGATTGTGATTCATAAAATAAAAATGTCATATTTTATGTCTTAGTAAATTATTTTAGTAGTCAATAATGTATATCTACTTCTCATTTCAGTATATTAACAATGACCTCGCGTAATCCACTTGCTTTGATTCTCGAAATAGTAAATTTATCGGAGAGATCTATCTTGATTGGTTACGCAACCTCAAGATTATCTGAACTTCTGAAAACTAGTATATGTACTAAAGAAATTAACTTTGAAGGAAGCCCAAGCTGACATCATCGTGATGAGCTGAAGAAGCTAGAGATATGGTGGATATGGATCTCAGAGACAAATGATGGTCTTATACCAAACAAAACCCGCAACTCTCGTTTTAGTCCATGTATCTTCAGGCACTCTTGCGCAAATTGTATAGTTGAAAATTTTATGTTTTAATATTACAAGATTCTAACTAAATAACTTTAATTGGTTATATATAAAAGCAACTTATTTAAATATTCATTATGGTAGACGTAATTTCAGATAATGTTTCAAAATTCCGCAACTTTCCACATGACGCTTCCTAAAATGTCAATCATACTGGTACTAATATAATGGCCTGCGTGACAATCTCCACAACCACGTTGGAGAAACATGATCTTTAGCCAATGTATTACAGTATAGGAAATGTAAATGAATCGTTGTTTTATGTCCCAAGCAGTACACAAATTTTCCAGGAAAGCGTGAATAAATGATCATCAGAACCTACTCTCAGATGTGGACAAGATTAGATACCGTTTGTTTTATCGAATGAGATATAATAACATATGATAATAATAGAATATATGACTATAAAAGAATTAAATTAATAGAGAATAATATATGATAAGTAACAAATATTATCTGTGGATTAAATTTAGGATAAAATATTAAATTATATTTTTATTTTTTATAAGAATTAATAAAAACAATAAAAGAAAAAGAATAGAGATAATATTTAATTTATATTAATAATTTGATTGATTTAAGATAAATAATTAAAAACTTGATTGATTTGAGATAATATATAATGATTTGATTGATAACGAGATTAATATGTAATGTTTTGATTGATAACGAGATAAATAACACTCCAACTGAACATAAGATAAAAATGTTACAATGAAACTATTAATACTATACTACGCGAGAAACAATGCCAAGGATATATAATTACAACTTGTAATATGGATGAAAATTAAATAGTATTTTCATACTAACATCAGGCACGTCAGGTTCTTCTGCATCAATTAGTGCGACTGATGATTTCAATTCTCACATCATTGCACATTTAACACAAGTTTACAATGAAATGCTATATCTTTCGTCATCTCACCAACAAATTCATGTATTATTTTCTAAATCTTAAGACTTGTGCGAAACTCAAGGTTCCTACCAATTATAAAATTGTCACCAGCCTAATAAATATTGGGGAAAAATAGACTACCTAATTCATCTACTAATCAAACTTACACCAAAAACTGCGAAAATATGAACTAATTAGCGGCCAGGAAATTGAAAATTTTGGAGTTTAGCACTCTGTACCCTAAATATTTGTAAGGACTTCGAATACCAAACGAGAAGAAATTTCCTCAAGCAGTAGCGGAAACTGGACGCACCATGTCTTTTGCACTGCCATTGGCTATGCCAACAGCTCGGTCCATGCGGCCTCCATTGCCATTCATGTTCCCATGTCTCTGATATTCGCGATGTGAAGATCCTCCTCGATAATTACCCCTGTTGACAAACTCTTTTCCGCCATTAAATTCAACCCTGTTGTAAACCCTGCCACCGCCATAATAGCCACGCCCTCTACCCCCTTCTTTTCTGAATCCAGAACCTCTTCCAGATTGAAATCTTCCACTATTATCCACTGTCAAACCCAACAACAAAATATATAATGTTTGCATATTCAAGCATATTATTTGAACTCTAAGATTTGACATATTCAAAACAAAATAACATAATCAAACTAACAATACTGGCATGAAATGATCACCAAATCCGAGCGCATAAGATATCAACCATATAAAGTTCAAGTTGCATAGCAGACATAGCAAATCCTTGGCATCTAACAGAGTCCACTAACCACGATAATTTGTTGTGGACCTCTTTTCCTCGACAATGGCTTGGCGACCACCAATTAATACTGGAGAAGCCTGAATCATTGATTAGGTGAAAAATAAAGAGAATTAATGGAGTACTAGGATAAGAATCCAATAAAAATGTATGCAATATCAGGCAGAGTGACAAAACAACTAAAGTACTCAACATGGACATTCTATAACTCCACAGGCAACACATCAAAATTTGTTACAGAGACATCTTTGTTTGATTAAACACTATGTTGCTTAGAGCTTCTATGCTTCTAGCATTGGTGTATCTACTCTGACAACTGAAGGTTATAATTTGCTAGTTGCCATATAAATTTGTCAGCCTGAATGAAGGATGGAAAAAATAGGTCTAACATTGAGAGCAAAACATAAAGAAAGTACAATAAATCTCGTTCAGCTTGGTGTATGTCAACATCTAAGCATTTTAACATGTGGAGAGGATAATTAATACCACATGACAGTATGCACACAATGCAGCTCATTGCAACAATGCACTTCTATCAAGGTTACAACACTCTTTAAATGCACATCGTACAGCCATTTGAAACATTCAGACAATGACAACAGAAAGCAGTTAACGCAGTAGATTCCTAAATCTTTGGTTCCAACTAACATATTTGTCTATGCTAGCTAGTCCATGAATCAACACAATGTCACAAAACACAAAAGTTTTATCAGAACAAAACTATGAAAATTGGAGAATTATGATTACTTGAAAAGGTGGTCACTTACACCCTCAATATCATAAAACCAGATTTCCTTATTAATTGGCATTCACCATAAATTAAAATACGATTAATAACTAGTAATCCACAGATAAACTAGATAAGTACAAAAAACAAACAATTTCTGATGTCACAAAATAATTTTCATCCAAAATAGAATGCCACAAACCTCAAGAGCTTTCTGTGCTGAACTTGCCTCATCAAATTCCACAAACCCAAAACAAAATCCCTGTTGCTGCAGCAAAAATATAACAGATATCATTGTTTATTAGTAACAGATGTTCAAGGACAGAAAGAATCAGTGTTTCTATAAATCTCTATTAACTAAGATAAACAACATTCATGAGATTTATTTTACCCTGAGACTTCTAACTTGAATGCCATCACTCTTTATGGTCCCAAACTTACTGAATACTTCTTCAAGCATGCCAACAGTGGCACTCATAGGAAGCCCCTTGACATAAACTGAATATCCATCAGCTGCACAAAGAGCAAAATCACAAATGATAAGACATACCGATAAAAGCTACTCAATTTCAAACAAAGACGTGGGTTTTCTGACTAAAATAAGATAGACAATAGATGTTAAGATACACAAAAGATGTTTAGATATCATGCCTTCAATCTCTTGGTTATTCCCATTATCAACAGCCTCTGAACTAGAAACAGATCCATCAGTGACACTGGTTGTAAAGGGTTTCAATTGATCCACAATTTTAGGCGGGTCCTTTTTAGCCGTTTGAGGGGGTGAGAAAGCTGCAGCACTTTGTCTAAGATGCATCACCTGAAATTGTAACATGAAAGGTTTGGTTTAGACAGTTAAATGGCCGAGGAAACTTCCACTTATCGCACTAGACCAAGGTGTGTGAGCTTTTGTTAAACTAACAATAGAAGCATAAGACTTCTTTGGCACTTCTTCGATTTTGGCACTAGATTCAACCACCATCCGTGAATCATCATCAGGTACTTTGTCAACCGCCTCAGCGACGGGGATTTCTTTTTCAACAGTTTCCACGTGAGCATTCTCCATAGGATTGTGACCTTCTCCAGAAATAACTTCCTCTACAGGTGAAGTGCACTGCTCAGAAACCTGATTTTCGAGGACAGGGGCAGACACTGTCAACCAAAGGGAAGACGAAACATTAGATCACTAACCACGATGATAACAACCAGGAAACCATACACTAATGAAGGACTTAGTTACTTGGATCAGGAGCAATGTGCATAGCATGGTTGAGCACAACGGAGTTAACAGGGACGTCATTCACATAGCGGAACATGTCATTTAAAACAAAGTACCCCACATCTTGTGGAGCAAGGAAGAAAGATTGAGCAAAATTATGAACTGACTGATCCTTCCCTGTTAAACATCCAGTTACAAGAACATGAAATCCACCGTTATAGGAATCTTGTGCATCCACAGACCTAATCTCAGCTCTGGAATTCTCATAGTTGAGTGAGACAATCTTCTCATTGATGGCCTGCACACCATACCACACACAAAAAGGGCGAAACTGAGAAACGTTTTTTAAGATGAAATACTCAACCAAGACATAGCATCTTTCTTGTTAGATTAGTGTATTCAATCTCCACAATACAATATAGTAAACACCAGGGATTTCACAACATTAAAAAAGGTTTAATTTTTTTCACATGTGCAGTCATAAGTAGCCCATCCATCACCACATCAATATTTAACTCAATTAACTGTAACTATAGAAATTCAATTATGATTCGTGACAATTCACAAAAAAATAAAAGAAGATCAAAAGTTTACCTGCATAGTGGTAGTTATACTCAAGGATCCGTCAATCTCGGGACGACCAAGCTTACTTGTATCCTGATAAAAGCGGTGTACTAGCTGTGGGGACTGATGGAGTATGTGATAATACTGCTGAACGAATGCATTTGCAACCTATCATCTCAACACCCACCCAAATTAGAGATCCAAAAGACGGAGAGTAAATAAGACCATAAAGATGTGATAAAATCTCTTACAACTTGAGCAGAGACGGGGGCCGCCGCAGGCATCGTCGTTGCTTCCGCCACCATCGCCAACAAATGATCTCACTACAAAATAATTTTTTTTTAGAAAACAATCCTAGCTGATTCACAGAAACCTAGTTTCAGATCATTCCGGATCACGTCCTATAATGATATAGATGGGCATAAGTTTCTATACCTGGATTTGAAAAGGAAGCGATTGAATCTTGAGATGGCAGGGGAGACTGCAACTCGGGCGTAAAATCTCAAATTTCTTCAAGATTCCGAATTTTCAGCAAGCTTCGACCGCATGATCTAGGGTTTAAGAGTATCTCACACGTGCGATGTTAAATTGCTAATTATTAATGAATTTAATTAACATATGGGGTTTAAAATTACTTAAATTTTTTAAAGTCCCTAGGGGTCGGTTGGGACTTAAACATAGGTGTAGCGACCCAACTTCTCTTAACCAAAAATTAAATAGTTGGGATTCGAATTGAATAATTTTAAAATTTTGAACATGCACAAAAGAAGAATTCGATAAACCTTTTGGACTGAAATGCGTAATAGACATTTCACTTAATAGCTTGAAATCAAATCCGATTAACAATTGCGCAGAATAATATGAATAGATACAAAGCTAAAGCTAGAGTACTGTACATCAAAATCTGAAGGACAAAAAAACAAAACGAAAACTGTTGTCCACGATAAACAATCCCCAAATCTGGACAACTCCCACCATCCGGCTCATAAGAATCATTCTTGCACTCATAAAAACTAGTGAGCCTAAGAGCTCAGTAGGTAAATCTGGAATATCGAACTCATGCAATATAAACAAACGATATCTTAGAAATCCGAAATGATATGAAAGCAAACACATGTCCTGAAAACATTTTCCTTTAGCTTTGTGATTAAAACCACACATGGCTCTTTTCTTTCTTATCTGGGAATTATGACTTGGACACCTGGTCTCGGTCGTTTGTAGAAACTATCATCTGATATCAGGACTTTGCGGAATAAATCCCGACTTTTCTGTGAAAGGGGTTATAGTTTGATAACCATAAACCCTTGCCCTTTCAATTTGAAGGAGCACACCGGTTCGTCAGCCAGGCATTCACCCTTCCTATGGAGACCATCTGTTGCCTATGACATAATCTTTGTAAAACATTTTGTAAAACAATTCTTTCTGATCTTTCTTTTCTTTCGTAAACCTGTTTTTCTTTTCTGTCAAGTATGGTTTACTGGTTTCATCGCTTCTGATTATGTTCTGGAACACTTTGAGAATCCCTTATAATAATTGCGAAGATGAAAACTGAAAGCAAATGCTCGAATCTGTTCGAATTAATAGAATAAATCTCTTCGAATCGAGCTAAAAAGAATAAGGAATGAAATCTGAAATTTCTGTATTTGTCTAAGCGGATTTGAACAATTAAAATACGAAATCTGAATCGCACGTAAGCGTCTTAATGAAGTAGAAAGGAATCGGATTCGGTCTATTGGTCAACTCAGATTTGGAAAAGTCAACACAATTAAACGGAGTCGTTCAGATGTCAAAGGTCAACCGTAGTCAACTCAGATGTGAAATAGTTAACATAGCAGTGTTGACCAAATACAGATTTGGAACAATAATTAAGATCTGAACTTAAAGTAACTTAGAAACTGAACGCTAACTTAGAATCAACTCACAATAGAATTTCAGCTTTGGTAAAAGAACCAGATGTCAGACTTGATCGTTAAAACGAACATGAACAACGAAGATTTTCTTTGTCTGAAGAATCAAAAAGATCTCAAGAAATTTGTGAAGCGAATAAACCACTTGTAAGCTACTTCGAAGAAATTCTTAAAAAACTCAAGAAACAACTGGACGAACATCATCAACCATTTTTCTAACATCTTTCTGAATCAAAATCACAGTAAACCCGTATTTTCTTTGTAAAAACAGAACATAACTTTTCCGTTATTTGAAGAACAGTCGTAGCAATTTTCAAACCCTTTAAAAAACGCATAAAAACATGCAAATAGAACAGAATATATGCTTTCATGAGTGTAGCAAGAAACAGAGTTTACTTGCCTGTATCCTGCGACTCAAATACAAAAGAAATCTGGCCTGAATCATGTACCAACCGATTGTATCCTTTGAAAAGCTTCGAAACTTTGCTCGGTTTGTTTAACAGAGAGCATCGCTTTGCAAAGTATTTTGTTCTAAATAATGATGAATTATGTGGCTAACATCCTATATATATGATTTCAAATGCCTAAGTAAGAGACACGTTTTATCAATATGCTAAAATCTTTTAAAAGTGCTACTCCAGTTTTAAACGAAATCGGAAATGTAAACCGAGGCATTTTATTAAAAAGAATGATTAAATCGGCTTGAATGGATCGGTCGGACAGCTCCTGCATTGGCGTCTCAGATCTGAAAATCAACTCAATGAAAACGAGAGTTGATTATCGCATACTCAAATCTGGGAACTCAACTCGAATGAAGTTCGAATAAAAATAGCATTTCAATTTAATCTCGCAAATCTATAAACTTTCTAACTGTGGCTATATAAATGTCTGGGCGTTACAATATGTTTATAAATATTTTATTAACTATTAATCATTAAAGATATTAAAAGTCTTTGAGAAAAAAATATAGTAAAAAGCAGGACTCAAATAGTTCAAATGCAAACACATCGATTATAAAATAGTTCTCATACTTAATTCTCAATTTATTAGTTTTCTTATTTTTACATACACGTAAAAATTATGAATCATTTCATTTTATATGATTTATAAAAACTTTGGTCAGAGATATTTGCATTGTCAAATTCTGTAATTCCTTGATATACGCATAAACAAGAGAGATCTCATCTCAAAGATAAATTTAACGGCACCAATAATCTACCAATTTTATATCTCCTGTAATATTGATGTATACACAATCATATCATCTTAGGGTGTCTATTATTCAACTTTGATAAGCTACTTTTGACCAAATCTGCATGCTTACATTTCAGTGAAATGTTGCGTTTTCTTGACTAGTTTTAGCATTCATTCAAGTGCTTAATTTTGATTATTTTTCTCCATAAATTGGAAGTGAAACACATTGTGCAGCAATATCTAGCAGCATCGGGTGGAGATTATAATGGACCCGAATTCAAACCTGGACCAACATACAACCCATCTCATTGGGCCAGTTTCAAACCCGGTGTGGGGTGCATCTCGATCCAGTCAATGTGCCTTGATCCGGGTCCAAGATTGATCTCAAGTTTGCCTAGACTCACCATGTATATATATTTATATATGATATCGTGACGAATATATATTATTAGCTATATATAATATTAACTATATAATATTATAAATTATATCATAATTTTATCATATTTCATGTTCGATTAGAGTATTATTTATCTCGCATCAATCAAATCATTATATATTTATTTTAATTTAATCAAATTTTTAATTATTATCTCACGTCAAGCAAATCATTAATATAAAGATATAATATTATCCCTCATATTTTTATTTTTATTATATTTATTAATTATTATTAAAAATATAATTTAACATTTTATCCCAAATTTCATTATTCAAACTAAACATATACTCGTATCAAACATTTTCTCTATCCAACCCAATTATTTTTATAATCACATATTATTAATAATATTCGACAATATTTCGTCCAACGGGACAAATAGAGCTTATATGTATGTAAAAAATATAAAAAATTATATATATATATACATATATAAATGACTTACGATGTGGGTACTTGTGTGGGCACCTGGTGACGTGGCACTTCCTGATGCTGTCACATCACCAGGTGCCCACAATAATATAAGGAAATGATAATGTGGGCACCTGGGTTACGTGGCAGCACCAGGAAGTGCCACGTAACCCAGGTGTCCACAGTATCATTTTTAATATA
>KV001845.1:0-17010 GCA_001598015.1 Dorcoceras hygrometricum | reverse complement strand
AAAATGAGAGGAATATAAGCTGTGTGCGAGAGAGTGCGATAATGAGTGAATGATCGTAAGAGAACAAACCTGGGGGTATTTATAGAGGGGCTAGGCAGATGAATCGATTCGTTGACATGTTCTGTCGAGACGTGGGGGAGGTCATGCGCACGTCTCCCGCATAATACGGTCCACGTTCTCCGCCTTTTGCGGAAGTGCTTTAACACCTCGGGTTGGGGCCCTCGAGAGAGGCCTCGAACTTAGGCCGTCTCCTCGGGTTTATAAGCTCTTCTCCGTAACGAAGGAGCTCGGACGATTCCCGAGGGTATGGTAAGGCCTCGATGAAAATCCCGAGCTCCGAGCTTCCTGCGCGTATCCCGATCTCCGAGCTCTATGCGCGCCTCTTGATTGTTTTCGCCCTTGATGATGTAGATGGTCCTCGGGTCCCGAGCTACTAATGGGACATCAGATTTTATTTTTTTTGTCAAACAGGTTTATCCATTGAATTGTCCACGTGGCGGAACCCATGTGGAAAATATGTTGCCGAAACCGTTGCAGTTTCGTTTACTTGTACCACGGAATACAAAGCAAATTTATTGGAAAACCGAAGGGCAAATCCGTCTCATCCGTACATATGATACACTACAACGCCGCTTCTGTGCGCGGTGCGCCGTGCAAAACGAAATTTGTCCGTCAACCCAGATATAACTCTGTCGGTCACGTAACCAACGTGGCTATTTCGCCTTCAATATCTTAATTAGTTGTACATTTTTTTTAATTATAATTAATAATTATATTATTAACTATCTTTTACTAATGGACTGTTTAAAAACTTCTACTCGATTTTGATCGGTCTATGTAATACATAATAATTATTTTCACCAACAATTTTTTCAAAGAGATTTTCATTTAAGACAGTTCAATTATGTAACGACAGCTCACCATAACTTACACTTCGCCGAGCCGATGTGATGTATAGGAATATGTGCTTAAGCAAATCTTACCATAAAAAGTTTTATTCTTTTCCCTATAAAAGCAGGAATATTCGGAAAATCGATCTGTAACTCCAACTCGTGGCAGTTTCTGGCAATTCTATCCTGAAACGACACCGTCTTTCGAAGGCCCAATTCGTCAAATGAAGTAGTTGTGATAACATCGTCTCAGTGTCGTTATATTCGCTTTGCGTTTGTGGGGTCAACGGTTTTTGGAAGAATTTTCCAGCTTGTATATTCAGCACATCAGCGAGGCCAGTGGTCTATGTGAATATGCACCCACGATTGCGATGATTGAAGGGGCATTAATCGTGTTTTTTTGATAGGTTTGATTTGATTTCGGTAGAAGAATGGGTAGTATTCTGGAGGCAGCGTTACTGCATCATGTGTGCATTGTTTTGGTTTTTCTGTGGGTGCTTAATTCCTTCAACTATTGCCACCCTGTTGCTTACTTTTTCTCCTTGATTTATCTGTATCTGGTGAGTTTCATTGATTGATCTTTGAGTTTTATTGATTGGCTTTTTTTTAACTGTAACGAAGATTCTTAGTGATGGGTTGTTGTTATCTTGAAGGCTCATGAAGTATATGTGATCAAGTTGAGGAAGAAGTTGCAGTTTGAGGAGAAGAGAGAGTCTAATCAGAGACGGGTCGGTTTTATTTTTTTTACCTTTTCCTTTATAATTGGTAAAATAATGTAATCGGTTTTCGTTTTCGTGGATATGAGCAAATACAGCGAACTAATCTGGAAAGTGTTTGTGGACTGAAAAACTTCAACTTTTTTGACACCCTTCATGTGATGTGAGGCTCTATAATTATAATTCCTTTTCGTGGGAATCTTTTCTGTAGTTAATTGATGAACTTTTTTGTAGTTGTTTGGCGCAGGTTTTGAGTTTAAGACTTCTTACATCTTTTTTTAAAGGATATGGTGTTCTTAATATTTGAACTTTATCTTGTTCTCTAGGTGCTCCTGGAATCTGAAACTGTAAGATGGTTGAACTATGCTACTGAAAAGATATGGTGTCTGTGCATGGAGGAGATAGTTTCTCAGAAAATTCTTCTCCCAATGATTCCATGGTTCTTGCAAAAATATAAACCTTGGACGGTGGTATGGCTCAGTTGAATCCACCTCCGTTTGCTGATTGATTGATTTTGAAATGCATGGATTTGTTAAATGGTTTATAGTGAGGGACTTTGCGTGACGTTGCACCAGAGTTTTCACCGTTTCTGATCTCTAATTCCCAGTGTTGGTTTGTCTGCAGAAAGATGCGGAGGTTCAGCATCTCTATTTGGGAAGATCCCCGCCCATGTTGACTGAAGTTCGGGTTCTTCGACAGACCAATGATGATGATCACTTGGTTAGTGAGACTGTCTTGAAATGGTTCTCTGTGCATATAAAATGATAAGTTGATCTTCATTATGAATCGTCATCAGGTTATGGAAATGGGACTGAACTTCCGCACTGCTGATGATATGAGTGCAATACTAGGTGTGAAATTGAGGAAAAGATTAGGCTTTGGAATGCTTGTGAAAATGCATTTGTTGGGCATGCATGTTGAAGGGAAGGTAAATTATGGTTACGTGATACTGATCTACGAGAAGATTGTCAGGTTTTTTTTTGTTCTTACTTGAAGTGTTTATAGGTGGTCTCATCTCATAAAGCTTTGTAAATATTGCTTATGAGTCTGGTTGAATTATATAATTTAGTTTGATGTATTATCCTTACCTTTTCAGCTTTATCCGAATTTATGCTATTACTGTCGCAAAAGGCTCATTCGGCACAGCAAAAGAAAATCATCATTTTCTGTAATAAAGCCTTGCTATTTTTGAAAATTTCTCACTATCTGATTATCTATTGTGAGATATCAAACACGCATTATCTTCTTTTTTATTAAGCAAAGGTGAACCTATGCTTTGTTCAATTACCTATCCAATGCCTGCCATATAAGAGCTAAACACTTACTTTCTTTCAGGTGCTGATTGGTGTGAAATTCATTCGAAAGTGGCCATTTATCAGTCGTTTGCGTGTATGTTTTGCCGGTCCACCATATTTTCAGATGACAGTGAAGCCTATATTCACTCATGGCCTAGATGTAACCGAACTCCCAGGCATTGCTGGATGGATTGTGAGCACATTCACTTTTCTTTCTCTGTTTCTTCCAACATAGATGAAGTTCTTGCTTAAGAGAATAAATGAATGTGAAAAGAAGAAGAAAAACGGATATGCGAATATCTTTCTAACTATATGCGAATAATTTTTTTTTGTCTAGGATAATCTTCTGGCCCTTGTGTTTGAGCAAACACTGGTGGAGGTTAGATTATTATCTTTGATGCTTTATACATTATAATCGTCCATTTGCATTCCAGTTTGCATAAATGTTCCATAAACTGTTATACTGAACATGTACTGTGATTATGCAGCCCAACATGCTGGTAGTTGATGTCGAAAAATTTGTTTCACCAGAACCAGGTTTGCTTATTGTAACTTTGTGATGAAGTTTTCCTTTTTTCTTGCTTTAATTATATTTTACTTTTTTTTGTCTGGGTAGCAATAGTTTTTAAGACTAATATTGTGTTATATGTTTAGTCAACAAGTTTTCTGATGGAGATATTTAACCTTTTGCATGGAAATATGTCTTTATACAGCAAATCAAGAAGAAAAGAGGTCCTCTAGATAGAAACTTAGCAGCCAATTTTTTAATGTATGCTGTTACTCGAAACCAGATAGACCTGATTAAATATAAAGAAATAAGAATTATTTAATTTGAAGAAGATTGGGAAATCAGGACTTGGTTAAATAGTCCTTGAAAGATATATCTTACTAGTTATTACTAGGCTAATTTATAAGGGTCTGGATGATGGAATCTCCACAGCACATCTTATGAAGAACTAATTTGTTGTTAAAACTCTTTGAGTGATGCCTGGTGACCAATAATTTTCTATATTTATTTACTATATTAAAAATATAAGAAGAATCCCAGCTCTAGTACATGGTTGTTACTTTCTGATGAACTTTTGGATTGTGCCAATTTCTATGAACTAATTTACCCAGTATGTTTAATTTCTCAGTAAGCGACTGAAAAATTTTGAAGCTGAATGAAGAAAAAATTCGTCAAAGTTTTTTGCAAACAGGAAACGAAATTGGTCTCAAATTTCTTAACTGGTGATATATGGACGTATAAATTCTCTAGTTTATTAAGTGGAGTAGTTATGTACAATTACCGGGATTGATTAATGGAGCAACTACATGGATACAAACATAAACAGATTTCCTGTTTTTCCTATTTGAGTTGTGTATCAGATAATTGGTTTTCCATGGATGTCAAGGATCCTGTTGGGCGTGTTATGGTGGAAGTACTTGAAGGGGTTGATATGAAGCCATCAGACTTGAATGGTTAGTTTGAATGTACTTTAACATCTATCACAAGTTTTACTGGATTATAACTAGCACTTATTCTCAGGTTTGGCTGATCCATATGTGAAAGGACGTTTAGGACCTTATCGATTTCGCACTAAGACTAAAAAGAAAACTTTGGCTCCAAAATGGCAAGAAGAGTTTAAGATTCCTGTTGTTACATGGGAATCACAGAATATGCTCACTCTTGAAGTTCGTGACAAGGATCATATATTTGATGACTTGATGGGGTGTGTCCTGCCCTCGTTCTGTATTTATTCTACTGAATTGTGGGGAACATTATCTTAGATGCTTTATTTTTTACATGATAATTTTATCTTTAAGAAAATGACCATGCTTGCCGTCCGTGTTGTATCTATTTTGTTTAAATCATCTGTAATTTTCTTCTCTTTTTTTTTTCTGGTCTGTTTAGCCAGTTGGCTGTAGATTTGGAGCGAGTATCATATTTCTGAGCTCAGGCTTATTATTGAGGTGTTGATTTATAATTAGAGAATTTGTGATATCTAACATAATGATAAATACATGTTTCAACTGTGTGAGTGTTCATCTAGAAAAAAAGGATTTTCATATTTTAAATCGACCAAGCTGTATAGATTTATCGAAGAGAAGAAAGGGGGAACTTTCTTTGCTACATTATTTTTTTATCTCCCGCACCTCTATCTCGAAACATTTCACATCCTAGCTGTGATATCTTATTGTTCACTGTGTACACCTCAATTGTTTTGATAATGAGCACACTAAAGTATGACTGCTTCTCTCATCGATCTTATTGTTCTTGTTTTTCTGGACCTCACAAATGCTGCAGAGATTGTGAAGTAAACATCAATGAACTTAGGGATGGCCAGAGACATGACATGTGGCTACCTTTGAAGAACATTAAAATGGGAAGATTGCATCTGGCGATAACTGTGTCAGACCGCTGTGAAAAGGTATCTTCTATCCGTTTTGCAGCCATTTTACTACTGCAAATTTTAAGATTCACTGGTTCCTCTTTCACGATCCCAGTTTGTTTTCTCTTGATTTTCCCCCTGATTCTATATTTTGAGATGGAAGTTCATAGATAGCATACTTTACGAGATATTAATATGTTATCTTTTTAGTTTCTGAACTTGTATACTTTAATTCCAAATGATGATGAGCAAACATGTTAGTTTCATTTATACTTTTGTGGTATTTACATGATAAATGTTTGCATTAATGTAAAGCTCAATTTGAATTAAATAGATCTGATAGAGCTCTTAAAGCCTTAGAAGGATATTCAATTTCAATTATGTATGTACTTAAAAAACGCACTTGGTATAATTCTCGAATGCTGAAACTGTTTATAATTGAAATAGGGTGCAGAACTTGCATTTGACACCGAAGGTCCTAATGGTGGTGTTGATAGGAGAAGCTCCTTTGCAGCAGATTCTACTAAAAACGGCTCTTTTTCATCATTGCCTTCAGAAAAATCCCCAGAAGCAGTAGCGGATGAATTTGAGCCAATCAATATCGAAGGGTATCCAGAAACTGGGATTTGGATCCATCACCCTGGTAGTGAGGTTTCACAGGTATGGGAACCAAGAAAGGGGAAGCTTCAACACCTTGGCAGTCATCGCATTGAAGGGCAAGCTCAAGTTGATGGTGCTGATGCCAATCTAAGCATGAAATCAGCAGGACCGAATGGTGATGATAGTGTCGATAACAAGTCCAATTTAAATAATCCAGCTCGAAAGGGCCTCAGGAAGTTTGGTTCGGTATTTAGTAGGAGTCTAAGAACGGAGGACAAACCCGTCTCTCTTGAGATGCCTGACCCATCTCCACGCTATAACATCAGAGAATCACATGACAAGCAAAGTGGGGTCAGATTTCTTGTAGAGGACGCCGTTATGGCTTCATCTGCGAAGACTCCAAAAGAAGCTGAGGATTCCGAAGAAGAAAGTGAGACCGAAAGTCCAAATCAAGGGCATGTCAAAGATGTGGCCAAGAGTATTCTGAAACATGCCGGTCGTGGATTGAAGCATGCCCTTTCGAGGAAGTCGTCGAGAAGGTACAAGGCTGAGTCAGGACTGTCGCCCACAGGAAAGAATGTCAGTTTGTGTCAGGATTCATCTGGTGACGAGTCTCGTTCATCGTCAGCTGATGTTCCAGCCCCAGAATCTGCTTTTGTGGTTCCAGGTTCAGCTGTTTCTAGTCCAGCATCAACTGCAGGCAATAATTCTTTCAAGTTAAATGACCCTGTGGTCGACAAGGCAGCCCTTTCTGGTACTCGCGATTCGAATCCCCTGCAAACGGAATCTTGATCGATAGAGCTGGCAGCTGAAGCTCATCCAGAATCTATCTGGTTGCCAGCATGAACGTGTTGTTTTATCTCCCTGTAGAATCGGATAGCTAACTTTGTCGGTTGTGTAAGATTTTTCATGCCTCGTGTGTTTACTGATGATGTTCTTTGCTCATGTATAGATTTGGAAGTACAATTGTTTTAAAGAATGTACAAATGTTTGGCGTATCAAAGTATACTCTTTTTTTGTCCGTGTGTATATTGTATACTTTAAGTTGGTACCAATTTATACTTGGACCAATATAATGTAATTAGTACAGGATCTCATATTGTTGGCTAGTTGTCACATCTTCGTAGATATATTTTGAACTCACGTTAAAAAAATAATATTTAGTTGAGATCAACTATATTGAAACAAAATTTCACTATATCCTCACATTGCACAACATAATAAGACACATATTTTTAACGATAAGCATGCATCTGGTTATTATTATCAGATAACAATTGTATTATCATAAGCATTCATTATAATAAATACAATTCACTGCATAAACACTTGAATAAATGCAAAAGTAAAATGGCACGAGTATATTAATATTTTAATTTGTTAACTCCAATGTCAAAATTTGGCCCATAAAACAAATAGTAGCGAGGTAATAAAGGAGAGTTCTGAGCCTTCTGGCCCATTAAAGACAGGAGTTTTGTTGCTGTTGGAGGCCACACAAACAAGGTCCTGCGACAACTTAAAGATAACTGCGGTCTAGGTGTCGACACACTTATAACTGAGTTCAAGGCGTTAGCATATATTGATTGGGAGTATCCTGTTGATTTGGATTCACATGAAAATGGAAATTTCTAAACATGTCAGAAGGAAACGGAATAATTTGAGGCTCGTGTTGGACATGATTTCGTTAGAAGATTTTTTCCCGCTCTTGATGTTTTCGGATATGAAAATCTTCTCCCAAGATACAACAATATCAACTTGTGATAATAACACTAAAACTCAAGTCCAATAACCAAAAATAATGTAAACTCTCTTAAGGAAGAACACACATCAGTGTTAATATGCAAGTGTGTTTCAAAAGTTTCAGTCCGAAAAAGTATTTGGAATAAACTTTGGTTCCTAGTATTTTATGTTGTTAATATAAATACATATAGGTGTCTCTTGGTTCAGCTGAAAAAGCAATCAAAATACACTTTTAGAGGAAAAGAAGTCTCACATTTTCGTTAATGAGCAGGAGTTAAGAGATGCCCATAAAACAACCGATTTTACGGGTAGTACTTGATGCGCCGATTTTTCCTTTGATATTGTATTTCAAGTCTTTCTTAACTTCTTTGTTTAATAATTCTCTAAACCTAAAAAAGTCACCCCCACATTAATGAAAATCAATGTATGAATGTATACGATGTCGAAAGAGAACCTACACGAAATAACATTGCATTAGAATAGGTACTTTGTGGCCTTTGACCTTTCTTAGTAGAATAATATTGGATTTACTAGGCCACAAAGTGAACGTGATGTTTTGAACTTATTGGTTGTTTGTATAAAACCAGACAATAAGACGTGCAGAATAGCATCACAATAAAACCTTTCTGAGTTTGTTTTCTAGCATTCTGAAGTGGTGCATTGTGTAACACACTCACGATGAGCGCATTGAGATGGTCCAGGTAATTCTCAAACTCTCGATGTTGTGGTTATTACAGTTGGTGGTGTTGAGTTATCACTCCTCCATTAGTTTCATTGAGACAGCCCCAGTTAGCTCCTGAACTCTCGATGTTGTAACCACTACTGTTGTTTTTTTATCGATTCATTTGGTCTCAGATTTTGTATCCATTATCCAGTTGTTACCAGACATGCATTGCACGACATATATCATATTTCAGTTTCATTTTTATTGTTGTTACATATGTTCTTCGTACTAGGATCGTCGCTCGGGGACTTCTTTGATCGTATCGATAACCATTGCAGGATATCTAGGTGGCATAGATGCACCAGGAGGAGTTTCAACTAGTGGAGTTCCTTAGGGAGTCGATTGAGCGTCTCAAATATGCCTGACAATGGAACATGATTTTAAAATATTTTTGTTAGATCGAGTGACGCACTAGATTCTATATTTTGTGTATTCGTATATTTTGACTCGTTGTTTTTAGATGCACTAAAAGCAAAATTTTTAACCCACTTTAAATACTCCCGTATTTTATGGTTAATTTTATGCTTAATTCCTGATTAGGAGCACCGGCCTGACATAAGCTCAACCTAATCTGTAATCTGTTCTGATATGTTCTATTCCGAACTTATTCATATTTGTTATAATCAAAACTTAGAATATTTTATCTTAACATCATATCAGATGTTGTACTAAATGTACATCAGTCTCTCATATCACTATCCAGATGAAATTGTACCTGAAGTACAAAATATTTTATTGATTTTATCAAGCACGATAAAATGTGTGGTGACCGTTGATGTCTACCCAAATTATATTTCATCGTAAGCTTATGGAATGTGTTAAAGATCAAGAAGATCGAATGACAAACGATGAAAATTATGTTTGAAATGATAAGTGATGATAAACATCGAGATATATAGATTTTTGAATTTAATGAGAATATTGATTTTATAAAATATGTTAGTATAAATCAATTACTCTAGAAGAGCTACAATATTCCGAAAGAGTCAATATCAGTTCCCTTAAGAAAAAGATGGAGAATAAACCAAATGATTATTGGTATCGTAAACCAATATGTTGTACTAATAAAAGAATCATTGAGACACATGATTTTACAGTTTGGTATAATGGATTGTCTTGACCGTTCAAATTAAATAGTTGATAAATTATTGATAATACAGAAAATATGAAGTAGAGAGCCAAAAGTTTCCTGGATCCATAAATATAAATATTTTTGAATCATGGAAGAAGAAGGGCATGCATCAGTAATTGGATCCAAGGAATCATAGTACAATGTAAGTAATTCACCTAAACCATCTAATTTAAGTCTAGGGTCTAAAACTATAGCACATAAAAATATATCAGGAATATTTAAAAAATATTTTTTTCATTTTGTTTTCATACTAATAATGCATTCAATTAATGGGGGTTCATTAGAATTTAAATGTTCGCTAAAAATACATGCAACATTACAAAGATGTGTTACAACTAAATGACATGTAGGATAATAAACACCAGAAAGTTGAACAGTGGCATCGTTAAAAACTTTTAAAATTTCACATATTGTTGTGCAAATATTCCATTGATTTGCATATAAATAAATACTAGAAGATTGAACAACTTGGCCAAAAAATCCACATAATAAATCTTTATAGTCAAAAGTTGACAACAAAAGTTTGTAGGTTGAGTTCCAACGTGTCGGAACATCACGTGCAAATCGTTTCGCCCTCATTCCATTTAATTTACAAAATTTACCCCATTGTTTCATAACTTGAGGATGTGTCCACAGATAAAGAATTGCAGATTTTATTGGTTTAATATAAGTTTCTAAACTTCTAAGGCCATCTTGTACACACAAGTTAAAAATATGACATGTGCATCTAATATGAAAAAATTTACCACCTATCGATGGTTGACACATTCTAATTAATTCATTAATACTACAAGTGTTTGCACTTGCATTATCAAAAGAAATTGAAAAAATTTTGGAAGTCAAACCATATTCTTCTAAAATAATAAACATCAGATGAGAAATATTTTGTGCAGTGTGTGGATCATTGAAACAACGATATGCAAGCAAACGTTTTTGAATATTCCATGCATTATCAATCCAATGACAAGTTATTCCCATGTATGAGCATGACTGCCAATAATCACTCAAAATATCAGAACACAAAGAAACTTTATTATCTAAACTAGCAAATTCTTTAATCAATTCGTTTTTTTTGTGTTAGAAACTAATTTGTGAATTGTGCGTTTAAGTGTATTACGTGGGATGCGTCTAATTGCAGGATTAACACTAGATGAAAGCCAGTTTTGAAAAGATAATTTATCACAAACTAAAGAAAGTTGTTCTACAACAACAAATCTAGCAGTTTCATCCCTAAATTCAGATACAGAAAATTTAAAAAGTTGAGATTCGTTACCAGATTGGGATGAAAATATAGGTATTTGACTTTGAGTTCTAGAAATACCAATTTCCATCGGATGATTCTTCTCGATGTGCCGGTTCAAGGTGCCATATCCTCCTCTATGTTGCCATTTGTAGGATTTTGAACAATACTTGCAAACAGCTTGAAGATCACCAGAGGGAAGTGTCACCTTATCAAAATGTTTGATGAAGATGTCGGATTTGGACCTCCCACCCATCGATACTGTAGGCGCCGACGGTATCGATGTGTTACCTTGAGTGCCTTGACTTTGTTGAAAACTTGGTTGGACTTCAACATCTTGTAGAGTATTTTCATCGTCGTCGTCGAATAGGAAATCAAGATCTTGGATGTTTAATGGAGAAATATTTCTCGTAGGGGGAACAACAGATTTCCCCTTACCACCACCACGACGACTTGATTCCGCCATTTGATAGTATACAAAAAGATGAAATTAGGGATTTACGAGAGCTTTAAAAAATTACGAGATAAGAATATGAGATAGAAAGAAAAAAGATTGAGAGATAGAAGATTGAGATATAGAAGAAGATTGAGAGAAGAGATTAAGAGAAGTTGGTGTGGAATGAAGTGAAGGAGGTATGGGGTATTTATAGGTTAAATTTTTTTTATATTTTTTTTATTTTTTTATTTTCCAACGGTCGGCCCGGTTCGGCCCAACAGGTTGGGCCTGCCGGGTCGACCGTTATGCACAAAATTATTTTTATTATTTTTTTTAATAGGTAACTATGACGCCCGAACCCAACGGGGCCACGAGATTTGGGTAAATAAAAATTTCGAAACAAAAGAAGGGCTAAAAGATAATTTGTTATAAGCTGTATCTCTTATAACTTTAAAAGGAATAGTAACTCAAGACAAAACTAACAAACACTTAATTTGCGCGCCAACTGCTGAAACTTGTTTGCGGTAACAGAGTCATATATATAACTTTGCAATTGCGATTACAACATCCGAATTTCTACATGAATAAACAGCTGTTGTAATTGATTTCAATACAGTACTTCGTCGCACCTGCATCTAATTTTAAAGCTAGTGAGCCGTAGGGGCTCAGCAAGTAAAACCTGAATAATAACAAGTTCAAATACGCAGATGGACTTCTGATCATTCATAAGTTAAAGGAACATTAATACGTAAACATTTCTTAAACATTCGTAAACTTAGAGACAGGGGAATATAACCCAGATCTCAACATTAACATTATTTTTCTTAGATTTATGGCTCAGAAGCTCTCCTTAGGTCCGTGTTGCACCTGATCAACTGACTACTGATATCAGCCTTAGCCATTGGCTTCTTTACATTGGGGCAACCGACATCTAGACGGCTGCTCACCCTTCTCGTTATGACCGTCTGTTATCTTTGCCATAAGTCTCAAAATAAACTTTTGTTCCTTTAACATCTTTCGTAAAAACTTATTTCTCAAATCCTCGGGTTCCATCGTTTTAAAACTTTTGCTTCCGCTTTAGAAATTTACTGAGTATCGGGTTCAGCTTTTGGAAACATAATCCTTAACATGAGACCAGTCGCAAGAGGAACCAGTCGAAATGAATGAAACCAGCTGCAAGGATAAAACCAGCTGCCAGGGCTTTTTAAACATATTAAATGAAACAACGTCGTTAGCGCATCAACCAGCCGTAAGAAAAATGTTAAACGACCAGTCGCAAGAAAACGCTAACATATGTAAAACCAGACACAAGGATTTTACTAAAAGAAACCAGCCGCAAGGTACGTTTTAAATGAAACGGCGTCGTTATCATATTCGACCAGCCGCAGGAAAAATATTAACAACCAGTCGCAATGAACAGTATCAGTCGCAAGACTAATACCAGCTAGAATGAACAGTAGAAACCAGACGCAAGGAATAACCATTCGCAATGAACAGTACTTTTTGAAACGAATATTGCAACTGCTAAAATTTGACAATAAAAATGCATCTACTGATGAACAGTGCATCTACTGGATTTTAACGACAAACATGCACCTGCTGGTGAACAGTGCATCTAATGGATTTTATGAAAACAACGCAGCTGCTGGATTTTAACGAAGAAATGCAACTTTTAGAATAAAACGGAGTATATGTAACATCAGAACAACAACTATAGCTATCAGCCGTTGCCTATCAAACCATACTTCATAATAATTCGACTAGCAACTACCGATTATACCGTTATCAAATTTCGATATTACAACTACTAAAGTGAAGAACATTCATAAACATTCTAGGAATAAACTCGAATTCTCAGCACTTTAAAACGTCATAAACTTTCTGGAAAACATTTTGGAAGCATCATAAACATCAAAACATCATTTTCGAACCCATCTTCTTTCCTTTGAACATGTATAAATCGTTTTAAACATGAACACTAAACATAAAATAACATATAAGAAAGGAGACTCAAGAACATCAATATATTCTTTAAATGGTGAGTCAAGAATCAGCTTTTACTTGCCTTAAACACAGCTTTGTAACAGCAACCGATCCCTATAGAAATCTTCTCCTAGAGCAATACACAAACTTCTGGAGAATATTTTGAAGAACACTAAAGATTTTCTTTGCAAATGATCAAGATCTTGCTTTGAAAACATGTTTAAATATGGAAGGGATTAGTGGTAAGCTACTTGTGAAATCAAGCATGACACACTTAGGAATTTTGGTAAAATTCCCTTCCTCTTATTTTAATTTGTAAAACACCAAACCTTTTTCAAAAGAAATCATTTGTCCTCCTTAAAAATATTTTCAATCATTTAAAACTTGCTCGTGCATCACCCTGGGAGTCATCGGCTGGAACCAGCTGTGCCACATCTTATTTTCTGATATCAATTTAAATCAGTAATACATATCATTTCATAGGCGAAGTTAAATCTATAAAATGAATCAAGATGCATAATGTGGTCCTATGGTTTTTGGGGCGTTACAACTCTACCCTCCTTATTAAAATTTCGTCCTCGAAATTTACGTACCAAATAGGTAAGGGTAAAGACTTAGCATATCAGTTTCTGTTTCCCACGTTGCTTCTCGCTCCGACTGATTAGTCCATTGTACTTTAACCATAGGAATGCTACGGTTTCTTAATCTTCTAATTTCTCGGAGGAGAATTCTTTCTGGTTTTTCTTCATAACTTAAATCCGGTAATAACTGGATTGGTTCATGACTTAACACATGTGAGGGGTTAGGAACATATTTTCTCAAAGTTGATACGTGTAAAACATTGTGCACAGCTGCCAGCTGGGGAGGCAGTGCTAAACGATAGGCTAATGTTTATCTTACTCCTAAAATCTCATATGGTCCAATATATCTTGGACTCAGTTACCCCCTCTTCCCAAAATGCATAACTCCTTTCATTGGAGCTATTCTCAGAAATACATGGTCACCTATCTCAAAATTCAGCTCCCGTTTTTCGATTGTCTGCATAACTTTTCTGTCGACTTTGAGCAGCTTTCATTTTTTCCTTTATTTTCCTAACAGCTACTGCTGTTTGCTCCACAACGTCTGGTACTAAGCCAGCTCTTTCACCAACTTCATCCCAATGAAGTGGTGTTCTACACTTTCGACCGTAGAGTGCTTCATATGGATCCATTTGAATCGAAGCTTGGACACAGTTAATGTAGGCAAACTCTACCAATGGTAATTTAACATCCCAACCTTCTGAAAAATCCACAATGCATGCCCTGAGCAAATCTTCTAAAATCTGGATCACCCTTTCTGATTGTCCATCAGTCTGGGGGTGAAACGTAGTACTGAATGTCAATTTTGTACCCATAGCTTTATGTAGACTTTTCCAAAATGCTGATGTAAACTTAGGATCTCTGTCTGATACAATAGAAACTGGAACTCCATGTAGCCTCACTATTTCCTTAACATACAATTCTGCATACCTACTCACCTCGTAGGTTGTTTTAACTGGTAAGAAGTGAGCAGACTTAGTGAGTCTATCAATTATAACCCAGATGGAGTTATATCCTTGAACTGTTCTTGGTAATCCAGTTACAAAATCCATCGCTATACTCTCCCACTTCCATTCTGGAATGGGCAATGGCTTCAATAATCCAGCTGGTCGCTGGTGTTCAGCTTTCACCAATTGACATGTCAAACATTCAGCTACAAACTTGGCAACATCTCTCTTCATTCCTGGCCACCAATACAACTGCTGGAGGTCCTTGTACATTTTCGTACTTCCTGGATGTACTGAATATGGAGCTGTATGAGCTTCTTTCAAAATATCAGCTCTTAAAGCATCTACTTGAGGTACCCAGATTCTGTCCAAATACCTAACAATTCCATCCTCTGTAAAATAGAGACTACTGCCTCTTTCTTTATCTTGCTTAACCCATTTCTTCAATTGTTCATCTTGCAGCTGACCTTCTCGAATTTGGTTTAACAGATTTGATCTTACTAAGAGGTTTGCTAAGATCACATCATTACTACTGCTGGACACTATTTCAAGTCCAAAACTTTCAATTTCAGTTGCCAATGGCTTTTGAACAACCAGCTGCGACAATCCCACTGATTTTCTACTCAATGCGTCAGCTACCACGTGCTTTCCCTGGGTGATAACTGATAGTACAATCATAATCCTTAACCAGCTCCAACCATCGCCTCTGCCTCATATTCAATTATTTCTGGGTGAAGAAGTATTTTAAACTTTTATGATCCGTGAATATCTCACACTTCTCCCCATAGAGATAATGCCTCAATATCTTAAGGGCAAAAACAACAGCTGCTAGTTCTAAATCATGCGTTGGGTAATTCTTCTCGTGATCCTTCAGCTGTTTAGATGCATATGAAATGACTTTATGCTCCTGCATCAACACAGCTCCTAGTCCCAACTTTGATGCGTCAGTGTAAATCACAAATTTTCCTTCATCAGTCGGCATAGTTAAAACCGGTGCTTCTATCAATGCTTGCTTTAACTTGTCAAAGCTGTTTTGACATTCAACTGTCCAGTTATACTGTTGGCATACATTGGCGGATCCGGATCCCGTTTCCCGGGGGCGCAGAGGAAATCAAAAGTTGCCCAGAGAAACGTTCAATACATTCAAAAATCAATAAACATTCATAGGGCATTTATCGAATTGCTACCTTGCTGGCGTCTAGGCGCCTGGCTCCGACCAGTTTCACGAGAAAACCGGCACTTCAAACGGTAGGCGGCGGTAGATCATCAATCAGGTCCACGACCGGAAACAATATTCCTCCGTCAATCTGCACTAGAAGATCTGACGCATTTTAGCACGAACGGATTCTCCTCGTCGTGGTGATCGAAACAAGTCTGATCACGCGAAAAACCGGGCGAAGGCGGCGGCGGGCGGCGGCGATGGGCGGTCGGCGGCGGCGTGAGGCGTGTGAGAGTGGGTGGGAGGCTATGAGAGCTAGGTTGTATCTTGTGTGTATGTCTCATGGTAGCCCTAGGTCTAATTAAATAAGTGATGGGCTTGAACCGGCCAATGGACCTGGGGCAGGCCCAGTCCAATATATGAACATTCGGTTCAACCGCATCACCATGGCTTCATCATAACTCTGATCGACGATAAGATCGGACCGATCGACTCAGTTTCCAAAACTGACTATTATGATGCGAAAACAATTTTTCAGACCACCTAGACCAAAATGACAGTTATGCCCCTCAACTTTGGGAAATCGCAATTTGACCCCTGTTGACTTTTAGGAAGTCGCACTCCCTAAAATCCTCCTCCTATGCTCAACGCATAGAGCTTAGTTTCCGTGTGGGAATCATGAATCCAGTACTTGTGTGACCCTAAATGGTTCAGTGATACAGCTAGCCGTGAGCCCACAACCATTGTGGCTCCAAAATCACAATTTCGGACTTGCCCAACGGATCATGGTAAAGCGTCTAGCAACATCGCGCCATGATTCCCTAGGTATCACTGATAGTGCCTGCAAGAACCAGTTTGTCGTGGTTAGCGTACAGTACGGTCCTTTCAACACATATATCCCGATCAGATCAACGATCATTGGTAAATCGAGAGTCGCTAGAGATCCGATAGCTAGCATACATATTGGAGATCGAATAGTAACATCACGAGTGTTACCAGGCAAACCCATTTACCTAAAACACATCCAGTACTCTTTCCAGAGATTTATACACTATTATCCCCTCAGATAGCATAGGATATCCACGCATGAAAGCGAGCGGTGAATCCTCGACAACGAAGCATCGACTTCTACATGCATCGGGACCTCACCCAATCCCACCGCCTAATGACCCCAAATGAGTCGGCAAACGGGTCAAAG
>KV001844.1:0-13394 GCA_001598015.1 Dorcoceras hygrometricum | reverse complement strand
AAACCTCGCCGTGCACCCCGCCAACACAAAGGAATACAACTCCTCATTGAGCCCCTCTAAGAACTTTTTCCTCTTCGCCTTCTCTCGGCCAGCAACATGCGGAACATAGGCAAGAAGAGAAGAGAATCTCCGGGCATACTCACCCACGGACATCGAACCCTGAACCAGGTTATCGAACTCACGCTCTCTGGCGTTCACAAAAGATTCCGGAACGTACTCCTGACGAAAGGCAGTACAAAAGCTACTCCACGAAATCCCCACGCCTGTCTCCTCGAGAGTCCTAGAAGCACCTCTCCACCAACACTCGGCGCTTCTCCTCAACTGAAACGTAGCCAAACTCAGTCTACGCTCATCATCATACCTGACACCATCGAACAATCACCGGTAATATGCTACAACCAAGACTCAGCATCAGAACTAGGTTCATCTCCATTGAACGTCTGAGGATTCATCCGCTGAAACCTCGCCATCACTAGTTCCATATCGTCTACTCGAGCTGCCAACTCATCTACCTCCAAATCAATCTGTCTACCGCGTCCACGACGAGGAACACTATGCTGAGATTCCTCTTCGTTCTGACCTTCAGACTCTTCCTGAAACTGCCCTCTACCTCTACCCCTACGTCTAGGCGGCATCTACAAAGGCACTAAGAAGGTAAGGTCTCGCTACAACAGATATATTACAAAACAAATAAATCACATAGATCACATAATCAAGCACGTGCAACACGCAACACTGTGCCTAGACTCAAGTGTGATCAAAGGAATCGAGCTTATCCCAGCTTAAGCTCTGATACCAAAAATGTCAGGCCTCGTGATCTATACAGAGTTAAACCACGCAAAACAATAGCGGAAGCATACAAAAGTGGCTTAAAATTTTCGCTTTGGCCTGATGATTAAAACATATAATTTAAAATACAACAATACTTAAAATATCCCAATTTAACCACACAATTCAGTACAATAGTACAACATTAAAACACATATCAAGTACCAAAACAACATCTACTACAAAGCACAGGAAAACACCGGCTAACAGTACTGATACATAATATGCTATACGCTAACTGAGACACTCTAACCACCTCCTGGGGCACCTCCTGCTGGGTCTACTCCACGACCAGCAGAGAAACCATGGTAACCTGAAAACACACACAGGAAAATAACAACCAAGCCCGAGAGGGACATGGGGTCAAACCCCAGTATGGAGAGAAACTGAAGACAACAGTTAAATGGCAACAGATAAAATTCAAGTTGTCAGGCCCCGTGCTAATCTCACAGGATTAGAGCACAATTAAGCACATAATCACGGAAGCGTAAAATCGGGCTTAAAAATTTTTCGAAATAAAATGGGCCTGAACTCAAAACATTCATTCAAAATATCAATACTCAAAATACGAGTTAACTCAAACTCATACCATACAGGTAACAACAAATATCAATTCAAATACAGATCCCCAATACATAAAAACACGGGGCATGCTATGGTTCAATACATAATATAAGTAGACTGGGACTCAAGGAAACGAGGATCGACCAGCTGGCGCTCCACTCTGTCCAGCTTGGTTACCTGAAGATCCTGCAAATGTGTAACACAGACCCAAGCAACACAAAGCAGGAAAACTAATACGAGGTCAAGCCTCAGTACGAAGAGTTATCAAAACAGCTAATCATGCAACATGCTATAATCGATGCTATGAAATGCATGAGGGCTATCAAGGATCGGATAGCTAGACCAGTATATCAACTGGCAAATCATCTCAGTCAGGCTCTATACCCGCACGGTGTATCAACCAGGGAAATCATCGGTCCGTGATCTTCAGAGCCCGTCAGCCCATCACAGCTCGGTGGTAGACACTCGAATCCCGTAGTCACCACTCCGATGATAGCGTTGGACTTTTCAGGCACAACTCATCAGTCGGCCAGTCACAACGTGGCTTTCAATCAGGTCATCAATCAATCTATCAATCAGGTTCAAGATGTATGCATGTATGCCAATTCAATATTCAATGCACGATGCATACAATTCAATACGTGAAAACAGAATGTAAAACTCAATCAATTCACAAGATGTATCACGTAAATCACAGAAGCATATCAGCAGATTTCACAACATCAATCACAGCCATGTCTACGTTCAAGCTGTTAAATCTGCTCAATTCGTACCTCAATCTTCTGAATTATCCAACAGATCTCACCAGGCACGGCTAACCTCAAACCTTCACACATTGGTCACGTCAATTCAGCTGTAAGCCTCCTGGAAGTTCATATCTGTTAAAACATCTAGTAATTCAGCTCAACTACGGCCGAGAACTAAATCCTAGTTCTGCCACACAACTCAGGATAAACATCTGAAACATAACTTCAAAACATAGGAGAACACTTACCCACAAGCTTACACGAACAGAGGAACGCTCGGGAAAGATTTCACAGAAAGCGTCGAACGAACAGGCTCTTCGCGTTTCCTCAAATCCATGGTTCCAGTCTCCAAATTGGTATCAATCGGTAAAGAAACTCAAGAGGAGTTCAGCGCCACCAATAACATTCAAAACAACGACGGGACACGGCGGCAATCGACGAAAGATTGCTACGGTGAACAGTAGCTATCGAGGGATTCGAAGAATGGAGATAATAGATATCGGGTGAAAAATAATCTAAGTGTTGCTCAACACTTCTCCTTATAAATCCCCATGCAACAGCTGCTGTTCTAAAATAATCAGACGACGGGAACAGTAGATATCTTACGACTCGTATTCATGTTTCCTTCAACAAAACCAGCAGCAACAACCAGACGATGTATTTCTCTTTGCACACGAAAACGACGCCGCATCAACTAATCAAAACGATGTCGCAGCGCTCCACCAGCTGATACCAAATTTCCTACGAAATAACCAGCAGCTGGTTACGCTAAACAATTCAGATGCAAGCATAACTAAACAAAACGACGTCGCATAAGACACGTCAGCACTGCTGTCAACAGCTGATCCAACCAACGCCTGATTCCAAAACGCAGCGTTTCAACTTATCAAAACGATGTCGTCTCACATCCATGACTGATTCTTCAACCCAACAGCTAGTCACCCAGTCGCAACCACATTCTCACAACTCAACTACTGCCAGCAGCAACCTCTACAAATGCAACTACTGAATAGCGAAACGACGTCGCATCACTCACTCGCTACAGTAGACTTCTGAAATGTGCTACGGCTGGTTTCACCAAAACGACGGCGTATTAATCTCCTGAAAATCCAAATACGCGTTGCAACTGGATTTCACCACGAAAATTTTTATTTACCCCAATTCATGATTCCCGTGGGTTCGGGCGTCACATGAGATCTGGGAGCTACCCACTCCGCTCACGGTGGCTAACAGTCCCAGCAGGGATATGAGGGAGTCGAGTTACCCGCGCGCCTCTACAAACACCCTGGCACGCTCAATCAGCAAGCATAAGGCAAGGCTACAATAGATCTGAAACAGCATGGAACAGATGCGTGTATGCAGTGCAACAAAATGCAACAGATAACAAGACAATATACACAGCATCACAAACAGCAAGCATGAGCACATATCCATGCCAATCTCAATGCTGTAAGCAAGCTTACATCCGTACCTCAAGTATCTGTGCAACAATTACTACAATCAGGGTTCGAGCAACACAGATCCACCACCTGCTATGCCAAACACAAGCAACTACTCAAGGATCGAAGCACATAAAAGCAACATCTGGGAGCTACGAACTCAATGTTAAGGTAAAATTTATTAGTTTTGGTGATAACAAAAATACCAAGTGCTGAATGCATAAGTAACATCTGGACAGTCAGTAAGTTGTAGTCATTAACAGTTATACATAATTCAGATGTTGGGTCGACTATCGCATATCGGGTTGAAATTTTCAGAAGTCGTGACGTCATCTCAGTGTATTGAGGTTCAGAAGTAGTGACGTCAGCGTTGACATCTGAGTTGACCATTCGTGAACAGTTAGTCAGAAGTGAGCTACAGTGGAAGATCTTTTATTGGAAGCATAGGGCATTCAGACTTGTATAACATGTTATGGTATAGTATCTCAGTTTCGAGTAATTCAGTTGTGAACAGTATCTTTTCGGATCTCAGTATTGCAGTATGAGGTTCACAGTTGATATGTTTTTAGATCTTGATTTTCGGGAACAAATCAGATGTTGAGAATTGGGGGTATTCAGATTCGTGTTTTTTGAACAGTTCAGTTTATCGGGTCAGACCTCGTTATTAAGTCAGCGATGGTATCTATCAACAGAACTGTCCGTGTTTTTGTGACCAGTTGAGGTAACAGATCTATCCTATTCCACAACTTACAAAAAGGGAGATATATCAGATTTCGTTAAGCGATCAGATATCACAAGTAGTCAGATCTCTATGCATTCAGATGTGATAGCTATATATTCGATCAGCGATGAGTTAATCAATCCTCTTCAAGAAAGAAAGAACTGATCAATAGAAAACTTTCAGGCGCAAACGACGAATCGATTCAAACGCTATCAATGTTCAAATTGGAAAAAATCAATGGTGAAGATTGAATCGTACAAATTGCCTGAAATTAAGGATATACTGTCAGTACTAATTTGGGTAAATAGTACACAGTATACAGAGGACGTTATACGATGTTTGCACAAATATGGTATACGACAATTTTGGCTCTGACAAAGAGAAATTTATCTCGAGTGGAGCAGGATTTGAAATGGAAAGATATTCAAAAGGATTTTATTTACTTAGGTGAACTTTAATGAACGTTGGAGGACGAAGAGTATAAATAGCTGGAATTTGAATTGAAGAAGCTCTCCATTACTCTCGACTCTTCGTCCAAGTCATTCATCGTCTCTATCATTCTCGAGCTTACACTCTGTCGAAGTTATCTCTCAAAAGTTCACAAACTCTAAGAACACAAGTGTTGATTTTCACAGACATTACCTTCGAGTCATATTCTGGTTCACCTGTTGTATCGCGTTTCTTTGTTTAGAAACCAGAAGATTTGAAGTCTCAATAGATCTGTACTCACTGTTATTATTCATTATTGAGTCTGTAACAAATGTGCTTCACAAAGTCGTTTGAAAAGATAATACTAAGTGTTGTAAACAGCAGCTGCATCTGCACTTTGTTTGGTATTGCTAGGAGTTCATCTTGAGCGAGTCTCGGTGACTGGATGGTTACAGAGACTGTAAACATCAAATTCTTCTAGTGGAACCTTCCTGAAAAGGAAGAATTGGAGACGTAGGATATTAATATCCGAACTTCCATAAACAAATCCTTGACCCTGAACTTTTACTTATCGCATTTATTTAAGCTTTCACTGTTCACAGATTAATCAACTTATTTCCGAACAATATTTGTTAGTTGAGAAATCTTATTTAAGACTGAGATATCTTAAATTTGATAACTCGGATTTAAGTTAAGCGGGTGCTTGTAAAAATCGTTTTTAAAGGTTTCGAAAATAGTTAAAAATACCAAGGAGTTCATTCAACCCCCCCTTCTGAACTCATAGGCCTGTTTTTCGAGCCATATTGATCCTATCAATTGGTATCAGAGCCTGCACATCTCAGTTATTGAACAGTCTGTTGTTTGTGTTTATCATATTTTAAAATGTCGACTTCTCACAACAAGATTACCATGTTTTCTAAGGAGGACTACGATGATTAGAAGATTCGCATGCAGGCGCATCTGGTCACTCGGGATGATGACATGTGGTCAGTTATCACAGAACGGCCGATGAAGATAATGAAGCCAAACTTAGCCTTTGAATATCCAATGGTGAGCCTCAGTATCTGGAGAAGAGCAGACATGAATACACCAATGAGGACAAAAAGAAAGCAAATCTGGACAATGTGGCCAGGGACATTCTCTACAAGACACTGGACTAAAACATGTTCAGCAAGATAAAGACCTGCGCCACAGCAAAAGACATTTGGGAAAAACTGACACAAATATGTGAAGGCAATGATGAGACTAAGGAGAACAAGCTAACTGTTGCTCAACAAAAATATGAGTCCATAAAGATGAAATATGGAGAAACTATGACAGAGTTTGATGAGCACTTCAGTGCTGTTGTAATAGAGCTTACCAGTTTGGGAAAAGAATACAGCAACCGTGAGTTGGAATTGAAGGTGATGAGAGCTCTGCCCAGAGAATGGGATGTGTAGACAATGGCGATGAGGGAATCTAAGATCTGAACAAACTGGAACTGCATGATCTCTTTGCAAATCTCAAAGATTATGAGTTTGAACTGGAGACAAGATCTGAAGCTGGACCCTCAACATCTCAGCCAACCAAAGCGTTAGCTGCTACATCTATTGAACAGTGCTCTCCAAGCACAAGCAAGTCTGCTGAACAACTCAGCAATGAAGCTATGTCCCTCTTCGTCAAGAAGTTTGGAAAATTCATGAGAAGATCCTACAACCCTTATACTACTCATAATAATGTCCATAAAAATTATAAAGTTACAACTGATATGAATTTTTTAAATTATGGCCGTCCAGGACTCTTTGCAGCTGATTGCAACAGGCCAAAGAAGGAGGATAGATACAAAAGAGATGAAAAGAAGGAGGATCGATACAGAAGGGATGTGAAGACAGATGAGAGATCCAAGGAAAGATCAAAAGATATGAGGATGAGGACACGAGGTGATAAAAGACCCAGTAATAATGATCGCAAAGTACTGGTTGCTGAGGAAAGCAACAAGAACTGGGCTGATACCGATTCAGATTCCTCATCCAGCAGTTCCTCATCCAGCGATAGGGAACATGAGGAAGTTCATTATCTCATGGCTGATCAAACTTCAGACGACGAGGTATTTTATTTTTCCAATGTTGAATTTACACGAGAGGACGTAATTAGTGCATGATATGGTCCAAGAGTACAGAAAGCTTTCTCATACATTTGAGGAAATCAAAGCTGAAAACAAAAGTCTGAAAAATAGTTCAATAGAATCAAGTGCTGATAAGCTTGAGGACATTGACAGTTTAAAGACTGAGTTATGTAAGCTGATGATGGAAAATGAATCATTGAAAAATAAGTCTAGTGAGCTCGAAGCTGAAAATGAGAAATTAAATGAAGTTATGAGCTCGTGGACCAAGTCTTCTATTTCTCTAGATAAGCTGTTTGAGATTCAGAAGCCAGCAAGTGATAGAACTGGCTTAGGTTTCAATGCTAGTGAAAGTAGCTCTGGAGAGATCTGCACTCAATCAAATCTAGCACTTGACAAGTTCAAAAAGATGAGCTTTGTCAAAGCTAGTGTGATACATGATCCATGTGAGTCGGTACGGTATGATGACCAGATCTCAAAGTTGTTGAATAAGAAAGGAAAAGCTGGTATTGGACTATCATACTGGGAAAGCTGTCAAGGTAATTCAAGTATGGGTCCCGAAAGGGTAATCCTATCTGGACCCAAGTAAAATTGGGTACCAATCTGTTTTTATGATTGCAGGACAACAGGTACAAGCTGTTGATGAATCAACCATATGGTATCTGGACAGCGGTTGTGCAAGACATATGATAGAAATCCAAAGCTGCTAACAGATGTGACACCTCACAAAGGAGCGAATTGTGTTTGGTGATAACGCACATGGTAACACTGTGGGTAAGGGTAAGCTTATCAACGATAACATTTCTATATCAGATGTCTTAGTTGTTGATAATCTGCGTTACAATTTGATCAGCATTAGTCAGCTATGTGACAAGGGTTACATAGTTAATTTTAAACAACACACATGCACAGTTCAGAGTCCAGAAGTACTGACTGTATTGGTAGGTAAAATATCGGGGAATACCTACATTATCAATTGGTCAGAACCCATGGGATCTCAACAAATTTGTTTAACAGCCAACTATTCCAAGAGCTGGTTGTGGCATTAGCGTATGAACCATCTAAACTTTAAAAATCTTGCTCATTTGAGCAGCATGAAATGGTTTCTGGTCTGCCCAAAATCAATTTCTCAAAGGACAAGATCTGTGCCGCATGTCAGCTTGGCAAACAAATCAAATCTAATTTTAAAAAGAAAGGCGGTAAACGTTCTTCCCGAAGCTTAGAGCTTTTACATATGGATCTTTTTGGTCCTATTCCCGTAACTAGCTTAGGGGTAACGAACTACACCCTAGTTGTTATTGATGATTTTACAAAATTTACTTGGGTGTTGTTTTTAAAGGAAAAATCTGATACTGCTGACCAGCTGATACGTCTTTTGAAACGTTTGCAAAATGACAGATCTTGTACAGTCAACAGGATAAGAAGTGATCGTGGTACTGAATTTTTAAATCATAAATTAACTTCTTATCTAGACATTGGGATAAAGCATGAGCTTTCTGCAGCTAGAACTCCTCAGCAGAACGAGCTTGCTGAGAGGAGAAATCGCACTTTAAAAGAGGCTGCTAGATCTATGATTGCTTATTCTGGTATTCACAAAAATTCTGGGCAGAAGCAGTTACCACAACTTGCTACACTCAGAACAGATCTATGATTAATAAATTGCACGGTAAAACACTATATGAGATCTGGAGTAGCAAGAAACCTGATATTTCATATTTCAGGGTGTTTGGTTGTAGATGTTTCATTCATAATAATGGCAAGAAGCACCTAACAGCTTTTGATGCAAAATCTGATGCAGGTATATTTCTAGGTTATTCAGCAGTGAGCAAGGCTTATCGAGTATTCAACAATAGAAGTCTAACTGTTGAAGAGTCAGCACACGTTGTCTTTGATGAGACAAGCTTTAGATCCAACTCAGCTGGAAGCCTCAATGATCTATATACACGTCTAGAATCATCCAACATTTATGACTCAGATGATGACGTGGCACCACAAAGACATTCAGAAGAGATGGAACCAGCACAGGACACATCGCTTAACAATGCACAACAAGATCTGACATGTGACACCCGAACCCAACGGGGCCACGAGAATTGGGGTAAATAAAAATTTTCTAATAAAAGAAGGCTAAAAGGTAATTTGTTATAAGCTGTATTTCTTATAACTAAAAAGAAACAAAACACAAGACAATTTCGAAGACCAGCAGGTACCTAATTTGCGCGCTAACTGCTAAAGACATTTGCGGAAAACAGTTTTCATTGATAATTGCAATTGCGATTTACAACAACTGATATTACGGGGCCACGAGAATTGGGGTAAATAAAAATTTTCTAATAAAAGAAGGCTAAAAGGTAATTTGTTATAAGCTGTATTTCTTATAACTAAAAAGAAACAAAACACAAGACAATTTTGAAGACCAGCAGGTACCTAATTTGCGCGCTAACTGCTCTGTTGTTCGTTCTCCAGCTGTCGTACCTGCACCATTTTAAAAGCTAGTGAGCCTAAAGGCTCAGCAAGTAAAACCTGAGTAGTAACAATTTCGTAAAACACAGGAAGACCTCTGTTCAATACATATGTTAAGGAACTTCAATAAACAATGTCATTTTTGTAAACAGTTCAATAAACATTCAATGGCAGAAACAGGGGATGATAGCCCAGCTTCTCATTAATTTCAATATCATTTTCTGTTGATCATGACATATAAGTTCTATGTGGTCCAATTTGCACATTGATCAAAATGACTCCCGATATCAGTTTTAGCATATAGCTCATAAGAAAGGGCAGTCGACATCTAGACAACTTCTCACCCTTCTCCTTGGTGACCTTCAACTATCTATGCCATAATCTAAAACAGCTTTTGTTCCTTAACAATCCTTTCTTTAAACATTCCTTGAAATTTCTGTAAATCATCGGGTTCCATCATTTTAAACATTTGCTTCCCATTTTAAAACTTTACTGAGTATCGAATTAGAACCTTGAAATCGTAACAATGTAGAGAAACCAGTCGAAATGCAGGGAGCAGTCGTAAGAAAATGAAACAGCACTTGTGAAACAAAATAGTTCTCTGCCGTTCGTAAATATCGTTAAAACGAACCAGCTGGAATAAACAGAAACCAGCTGCAAGACCTTTTACTAAAAACAATCGTATTTAAATGAAACTATGTCGTTGGAGTGAGTAGCAGATAGGATGAAAACCATCTGCTGATATTCTATTACTTAAAGAAACGACGTCGTTAGCGCATCGATCAGTCGCAAGGAATACGCTAATCAACCAGCTTTAAGAAAAAGCGCTAACACGTGTATATAAATGAATAGTACCAGTCGCAAGACTAATACCAGCTGAAATGAACAGTACTTGAAAACGAATAAAGCAACTGCTGAACTATCACAATGGAATGCATCTGCTAGTGAACAGTGCAACATTGGGATAAAGCATGAGCTTTCTGCATCTAGAACTCCTCAGCAGAACGAGCTTGCTGAGAGGAGAAATCGCACTTTAAAAGAGGTTGCTAGATCTATGATTGCTTATTATGGTATTCACAAAAATTCTGGGCAGAAGCAGTTAACACAGCTTGATACACTCAGAACAGATCTATGATTAATAAATTGCACGATAAAACACCATATGAGATCTGGAGTAGCAAGAAACCTGATATTTCATATTTCAGGGTGTTTGGTTGTAGATGTTTCATTCATAATAATGGCAAGAAGCACCTAACAGCTTTTGATGCAAAATCTGATGCAGGTATATTTCTAGGTTATTCAGCAGTGAGCAAGGCTTATCGAGTATTCAACAATAGAAGTCTAACTGTTGAAGAGTCAGCACACGTTGTCTTTGATGAGACAAGCTTTAGATCCAACTCAGCTGGAAGCCTCAATGATCTATATACACGTCTAGAATCATCCAGCATTGATGACTCAGATGATGACGTGGCATCACAAAGTCATTCAGAAGAGATGGAACCAGCACAGGACACATCGCTTAACAATGCACAACAAGATCTGACATGTGACACCCGAACCCAACGGGGCCACGAGAATTGGGGTAAATAAAAATTTTCTAATAAAAGAAGGCTAAAAGGTAATTTGTTATAAGCTGTATTTCTTATAACTAAAAAGAAACAAAACACAAGACAATTTCGAAGACCAGCAGGTACCTAATTTGCGCGCTAACTGCTAAAGACATTTGCGGAAAACAGTTTTCATTGATAATTGCAATTGCGATTTACAACAACTGATATTCGATGTAAATATACAATCGTTGCTACTGATCTAATACAGTACAATCTAAATCAAAATGATACAACTAATACACGGAAAACGTAGGCCATGGATAAACACAACCACCCAGCTGCTGGTTTCAAGTTTCACCTGTTGTTCGTTCTCCAGCTGTCGTACCAGCACCATTTTAAAAGCTAGTGAGCCTAAAGGCTCAGCAAGTAAAACCTGAGTAGTAACAATTTCATAAAACACAGGCAGACCTCTGTTCAATACATATGTTAAGGAACTTCAATAAACAATGTCATTTTCGTAAACAGTTCAATAAACATTCAATGGCAGAAACAGGGGATGATAGCCCAGCTTCTCATTAATTTCAATATCATTTTCAGTTGATCATGGCATATAAGTTCTATGTGGTCCAATTTGCACTTTGATCAACATGACTCCCGATATCAGTTTTAGCATATAGCTCATATGAAAGGGCAGTCTACATCTAGACAACTTCTCACCCTTCTCCTTGGTGACCTTCAACTATCTATGCCATAATCTAAAACAGCTTTTGTTCCTTAACAATCCTTTCTTTAAACATTCCTTGAAATTTCTGTAAATCATCGGGTTCCATCATTTTAAACATTTGCTTCCCATTTTAAAACTTTACTGAGTATCGAATTAGAACCTTGAAATCATAACAATGTAGAGAAACCAGTCGAAATGCAGGGACCAGTCGTAAGAAAATGAAACAGCACTTGTGAAACAAAATAGTTCTCTGCCGTTCGCAAATATCGTTAAAACGAACCAGCTGGAATAAACAGAAACCAGCTGCAAGACCTTTTACTAAAAACAATCGTATTTTTAAATGAAACGATGTCGTTGGAGCGAGTAGCAGATAGGATGAAAACCATCTGCTGATATTCTATTACTTAAAGAAAACAAGGAAAGATGCACCTGCTGGTGAACAGTGCATCTGCTGATATTTACGAAAGACACTTGTAATATCGAAACAATGATCGCGCTACCAGCCGTCGCCTATTAAACCAGACTTTATACTGATTCAACCAGCAACTACTGATTACACATTCATCAAACTCCGACATTACAGCAACAAAGAAAGACATTCGTAAACATTATAACAATGCAGCTGCTGAATCTTAACAAGTAGATACAGCTGCTGGAACATAACTCGACATTCGTAATAACAAAACAACAACTATGCCATCAGCCGTTGCCTATCAAACCATACTTTACAATGATTCCACCAGCAACTACTGATTACACAGTTATCAAATTCTGATATTACAGCTACTGCGAGAAGAACATTCATAACATTTCTAGAAATAAATTCGAATCCTCAGTACATTTAAAACTTCATAAACTTTCTGGAAAATATACTGGAAGCATCATAAACATCAAAACATCATTTTCGAACCCATCATTCTTTCCTTTTCATGTCTAAATCATTTCAAACATGAACTTTAAACATAACTTAACGTACAGGCAAGCAGATCCATAAAAACAACAATATATGCTTCAAATGGTGTAGCAAAGGATCAGCTTTTACTTGCCTTAAACACAGCTTTACGACAACAGCTAATTCCTGCAGAAATCCTCCCTTTGAGCAACGCACGAACTCTTCTGGAATTTCTTTGAAGAACACTTTAAAACTTTTCTTTGCAAATGATGAAAATATTACTTTGAAAACAGGTTTTTATATGAAAGGGATTAGTGGCAAGCTACTTGTGAAATCAAGCATGACACACTTCTAAAATTTAGTAAAATTCCCTTCATATCATTTTAATTTGTAAAACATCAAACCTTTTTCAAAATAAATCATTTGTCCTCCTTAAAACATTTTTCAGTCGAATTTCACCAGCTCGTGCATCGCTCTTTGGAGTCACCTGCTGGAACCAGCCGTAGCGCATCTTACGTGCTAATATCAATAAATCAGCACATACACAACATTTTAAAATTTCCAAATTGGCCCATGAAATCAATAAAATGCATAAATGTGGTCCTATGGATTTTGGGGCGTTACAACTCTACCCTCCTTATTGAAATTTCGTCCTCGAAATTTACGTACCAAATAAATATGGGTAAAGACTTAGCATATCAGCTTCTGTTTCCCACGTTGCTTTTCGCTCTGACTGGTTGGACCATTGTATCTTAACCATAGTAATACTACGGTTTCTTAATCTTCTAGTTTCCCGGAGGAGAATTCATTCTGGTCGCTCTTCGTAGCTTAAATCTGGTGCTAAATGAATTGGCTGATAACTCAGCACATGCGAAGGATGGGGAATATATTTCCTCAAAGCTGATACGTGAAAAACATTGTGCGCTGCTGACATTTA
>KV001843.1:15455-27171 GCA_001598015.1 Dorcoceras hygrometricum | reverse complement strand
GTTCTTCTTCATAAGTCAGATCGGGCGCAAGTAGCATTTGCTCGTACCTTAGTACATGATAAGGATTTGAAATAAACTTTCGCTGATCTGATACGTGAAACACGTTGTGACCTGCTGACAACTGAGGTGGCAATGCTAAATGATAAGCTCAGTCCCTTCTAGAGCTTAGCTTCCAACGGACTTATCTGGGACTCAGCTTACTGTTTGCGTCAATGGTGGATCCGGATCCCGTTTCCTAGGGGCGCAGCGGAAGTTTAAAAATTTCGTCGGAAATCGTTCAATACATATAAATCAAATCATTAAAAATACATAGGAAATGTCACCTTGCTGGCTTCTAGGCGCCTGGCTCCAACCAAATTCACAGGGAATCTGGCTCTTCAAATGTAGGTGGCGGTAGATCCTCCTAATCAGGTCCATGACCGAAAACACGAGTCCTTCGTCAGCCTGCACTAGAAGGCCTGATGAATTTGGCACGAACGGAATCTCCTCGTCACGCTGATCGGAACAATTCCGATCACAAGATCAACGGCGGCGGCGGCACGGCGGCGCGACGGTGGAGGAGGCGACCGAGAGGATTTTGGGGAAAATTCACAGGGAATCTGGCTCTTCAAATGTAGGTGGCGGTAGATCCTCCTAATCAGGTCCATGACCGAAAACACGAGTCCTTCGTCAGCCTGCACTAGAAGGCCTGATGAATTTGGCACGAACGGAATCTCCTCGTCACGCTGATCGGAACAATTCCGATCACAAGATCAACGGCGGCGGCGGCACGGCGGCGCGACGGTGGAGGAGGCGACCGAGAGGATTTTGGGGAGGTGGGGCAGCGGCCAACTTGCTTGGAGGCTAGGGTTTTGAGTGTGAGTTGTGTTATGTTGTGATCTAGCCCTAGACCAAGTCTAGTATTTAAAACATAGATGGGCTTGAACCGGCCCAATGGACTTGTGTCAAGCCCATGTCCATATGAACATTCGATTCATTTAAATCACCGTGGCTTCATCATAATCCTGATCGTCGATCAGATCGGACCGATCAACTCCGTTTACAAAACTGAATATTATGATGTGAAAACAATTTTTCAAACCATGTAGTCCAAAATTACTGTTTAGCCCCTCAACTTTGGGAAATCGCAATTTGACCCCTGTTGACTTTTAGGAAGTCGCACTCCCTAAAATACTCCTCCTATGCTCAACACATTGAGCTCAATTTCCGTGCGGGAATCGTGAATCCAGTACTTGTGTGACCCTCAATGGTTCAGGGATATAGCTAGCCGTGGGCCCACAACCATTGTGACTCCGAAATCACAATTTCGGACTTGCCCATCGGATCATGGTAAAGCGCCTAGCAAAATCGCGCCATGATCCCCTAGGTATCACTGATAGTGCCTGCAAGAAACAGTTGGTCGTGGTTAGAGTACAGTACGGTCATTTCAACACATATATCCCGTTCAGATCAACGACCATTGGTAAATCGAGAGTCGCTAAAGATCCGATAACTATTCATACATCTTGGAGATCAAATAGTGACATCACGAGTTGTACTAGGCAAACCCATTTACCTAAAACACATCCAATACTCTGGCCTGAGATTTATCACACCATTATCTCCTCAGATAGCATAGGATATCCACGCATAAAAGCGAGCGGTGAATCCTTGACAACAAAGCATCGACTCCTACATGCATCGGGACCTCACCCAACCCCGCCACCTAATGACCCCAAGTGAGTCGGTAAATGGGTCAAAGTGAGGCGCCTATCATGCAGAGTATCAATGACGTTTCGAGTCATGAGGACTAATCAGTAAAACCAAGACCTCGGACTTATCCACTCGACAAATGGTAACCACTTGGAAAGTCCGAACGAGGATAGTTAGATAGATCACCATGTCACTATCCATCTGCATGCTCAGAACATCACAATGTTCCCTACCAACGAAACATGGTACTTCACATCGCAGATGCTAGTCTCAAGCTCGGGCGGCCTTATCCTCATTTTGACGGCCCAATCTATATCAGATTGAGAACTTAAAATCAGCTATGGAAAATAAACAAATCGCAAACTTAACTCAATAATGACTAACATCTTTCAAGATTTCCTTAGTTTTAAGCAAAACAAAATATCTAAGGAAACATCCAGAAACATAAACTCCGCTTTCAAAAGTGCAGCAAAAAGTGGAGTTTACTTGCCTCAAAAACTGAACACAACCAACAAAAATACTTCCGACATTGAATAACTTACAAGCAAGATCAAGAAATCACTTTGAAAGAGTTTTGAAGCTTCGATCGATTGAGAGCTTTTCAACAGTACTCACCGCTTAAGAAAAATTAAAATCTTTTGAAGAAGTTCGAATATGATGGTGAAGAGTACTGATACGTGTATTTATATGAAAAGAGAAGAATGATCTTATAATATTATAATATCTTTGAAAGGACACCTTTTTAAACAACACCACATAGATTGAACCGGTTTTAAATATCCTGAACCGTGCTTGATAGATTTTAACGGGGCAATACCTATGAATCAAGTTCCTGAACTAACCTAGAATTCAACTCAGACGAAGCTAAATCGTATTTAATAAAGACAAAGAAGGGTACAGAAATAGCAATTAATCCCTTCCAAAATTTAGATTTCTCATTGTGGATTTCTGGATTTCTACAATTCTATCCCATTATAATATTTTTCCTCGAAATTTACATACTTAAATAGATATGGGTATCGACCGTGCATATTTGTTTCGGATTCCTAGGTTGCTTCACGTTCTGAATGATTTGTTCACTGAATCTTGATCATAGGAATATTTCTATTCCTCAGCCTTCTCATTTCTCTAATAAGACACTTCACTGGTTCTTCTTCATAAGTCAGATCGGGCGCAAGTAGCATTTGCTCGTACCTTAGTACATGATAAGGATTTGAAATAAACTTTCTGAGAGCTGATACGTGAAACACGTTGTGACCTGCTGACAACTGAGGTGGCAATGCTAAATGATAAGCTCAGTCCCTATTATTCTAGAGCTTCCAACGGACTTATCTGGGACTCAGCTTACTGTTTGCGTCAATGGTGGATCCGGATCCCGTTTCCTAGGGGCGCAGCGGAAGTTTAAAAATTTCGTCGGAAATCGTTCAATACATATAAATCAAATCATTAAAAATACATAGGAAATGTCACCTTGCTGGCGTCTAGGCGCCTGGCTCCAACCAAATTCACAGGGAATCTGGCTCTTCAAATGTAGGTGGCGGTAGATCCTCCTAATCAGGTCCATGACCGAAAACACGAGTCCTTCGTCAGCCTGCACTAGAAGGCCTGATGAATTTGGCACGAACGGAATCTCCTCGTCACGCTGATCGGAACAATTCCGATCACAAGATCAACGGCGGCGGCGGCACGGCGGCGCGACGGTGGAGGAGGCGACCGAGAGGATTTTGGGGAGTGGGGCAGCGGCCAACGTTTCTTGGAGGCTAGGGTTTTGAGTGTGAGTTGTGTTATGTTGTGATCTAGCCCTAGACCAAGTCTAGATTTAAAACATACATGGGCTTGAACCGGCCCAATGGACTTGTGTCAAGCCCATGTCCATATGAACATTCGATTCATTTAAATCACCGTGGCTTCATCATAATCCTGATCGTCGATCAGATCGGACCGATCAACTCAGTTTACAAAACTGAATATTATGATGTGAAAACAATTTTTCAAACCATCTGTCCAAAATTACTGTTTAGCCCCTCAACTTTGGGAAATCGCAATTTGACCCCTGTTGACTTTTAGGAAGTCGCACTCCCTAAAATACTCCTCCTATGCTCAACACATTGAGCTCAATTTCCATGCGGGAATCGTGAATCCAGTACTTGTGTGACCCTCAATGGTTCAGGGATATAGCTAGCCGTGGGCCCACAACCATTGTGACTCCGAAATCACAAATTCGGACTTGCCCATCGGATCATGGTAAAGCGCCTAGCAACATCGCGCCATGATCCCCTAGGTATCACTGATAGTGCCTGCAAGAAACAGTTGGTCGTGGTTAGAGTATAGTACGGTCATTTCAACACATATATCCCGTTCAGATCAACGACCATTGGTAAATCGAGAGTCGCTAAAGATCCGATAACTATTCATACATCTTGGAGATCAAATAGTGACATCACGAGTTGTTACTAGGCAAAACCATTTACCTAAAACACATCCAATACTCTGGCCTGAGATTTATCACACTATTATCTCCTCAGATAGCATAGGATATCCACGCATAAAAGTGAGCGGTGAATCATTGACAACGAAGCATCGACTCCTACATGCATCGGGACCTCACCCAACCCCGCCACCTAATGACCCCAAGTGAGTCGGTAAATGGGTCAAAGTGAGGAGCCTATCATGCAGAGTCTCAATGACGTTTCGAGTCATGAGGACTAATCAGTAAAACCAAGACCTCGGACTTATCCACTCGACAAATGGTAACCACTTGGAAAGTCCGAACGAGGGTAGTTAGATAGATCACCATGTCACTATCCATCTGCATGCTCAGAACATCAAAATGTTCCCTACCAATGAAACATGGTACTTCACATCGCAGATGATAGTCTCAAGCTCGGGCGGCCTTATCCTCATTTTGACGGCCCAATCGACTAGGAAAGAGTTCAGAATACACATTGACTATTAGATGTGTTACATGATAGCCATCATATCCACTATCACATCTAACATACACTATGGTGCATTCTAGGTCTTTATCCAACACAATTGTTAACATTATAACATAATGAAAATAAAGAATGCCATAAAAGAAATGTGTATTTCATAAATAAAGATCGTTATACAAAGAGTCAATAAAACCCACACGCCACAAGTTGGCTAGTTGGGCATCTACTCTAACACTGGTCATCCAGATCTGGATTGCGATGCGACACCGTTTAGCGATAGCAAATTTGGTGTTAGCGGGATGATGTGTCCAGTTGGGAGAGTGAACTTCTGTGCGACATCGTTTGGAGGAATTCCAAATCTTATTTGGCGTAGAGCCCAGATCTGGGGGAGTACTCAGATCTGAGTGGGTATCAGCTTTGAGCCTGTGTTGTTGGTGGCTAGTGTTCATCAGATTTGGGAGACTTAAGTCGTATATATATAGAGGACTTTGACTGTAGTCTCGCCATTATCTTTTCCCGACACTTAGAAATATTTCGCATAAGCTTACTCTGTCGCGATACCCTAGTTACTGTTCACCGAACCTTATCTTTTTCGATTGCCGACGGTAGACAACTCCGATTGAAGCAAGAGTGGTAGCGCTGGACTCCTCTTGTCAAGACGTTTCTTCTTATACTTCTTTCAAAGACTTGGGTCGCTGTTACATTTAGAACAATGGTAAAATGCATTTAACTTCTTTTGATGCACGTCCTGACATTGGAATTTTTCTTGGTTATTCGGCTGTCACAAAGCTTATCGCGTTTTTAATAACAGAACGCTGACAGTTGAAGAGTCAATACATGTTAAATTTGATGAGTTTAGTTTTTATTCAAATTCTGTCACGTAGTCATCCAAGCTAATCTAGCATAAGTCATCCAAGCTAATCCAGCATAAGTCATCCAAGCTGATCCAATAGAAGTCATCCACGCTGATCCAGCAAAAGACATCAAAGCTGCTCCAATAGATGAAACTCAAGTTGTTCCAGAAGCTGAACCTCAAACTGATAACACGGGCGATGCTCCAGCCAATCTGAGAGGATCATACAGACTTTGGAGGATATTCTCAATGTAGGTAGCTTGGGTGAGTCCGAGAATCCTTTTCGATCTATCTCTATAGATCTGTATTCCAAGAATATAGGATGCTTCACCCATGTCCTTCATCGAGAATCTACTAGACAACCATAATTTAGTTGACTGCAACATTCCTACATCATTCCCAATGAGTAGAATGTCATCAACATAAAGCACAAGGAATGTCACAGAATTCTTAACTACCTTATTATATACACATGGCTCCTCGGGATTCTTGATGAAACCAAATTCCTTAATTGTTTCATCAAATCTCAGGTTCCAACTTATCGATGCTTGTTTGAGACCGTAGATCTATCTCTGAAGTTTGCATACTTTATGCTCACTTCCTACAGATGTGAAACACTCAGGATGCGTCATATAGATCTCTTCCTTAATGTTTTCATTGAGGAACACAGTTTCCACATCCATTTGCCATATCTCATAGTCGTACCATGCAGCTATGGCAAGTAGGATTCTAATTGATTTGAACATTGTGACTGGTGAGAAGGTTTCATCATAGTCAACACCTTGCCTTTGAGTGTAACCCTTCGCGACCAGCCGTGCCTGGTAGGTCAGTACCTTACCATCAGGCCCAAGTTTTCTCTTGTATATCCATTTGCACCCAATAGGAACAATTCCTTCGGGAGGATTAACAAGAGTCCAAACTTGGTTAGCATGCATTGAGTCAATCTCAGACTGCATTGGTTCAAGCCACAAATTAGAATCGGCATCGGAAATTGCCTCCTTGAAAATTCTTGGATCACATCCAATAACTTGATCATTTTGATCATCTTCAAGGAGAAAACCATATCTTTCAGGAGACCTAGGAATCCTTTCAGATCTCCTAGGTGCGACCATTTCTGGTACCAGCTCTGGAGGTGCGGGAGGTTCACTCGGTACTTCAGATGGTACTCGAACCTCTTCGAGTTCTACTATCTTGCCTTTTCTATCGAGTAGAAACTCCCTTTCCATAAAGGTGGCATTTCTAGAAACAAACACTTTTGTTTCATTGGGATAGTAGAAGTAGTATCCAATGGAATTCTTTGGATAGCCAATGAAGTAGCATAAGATGGATCTAGTATCCAGCTTATCTCCCACTCTCTGCTTCACGTAAGCAGGACATCCCCAAATCCTCATGTATGAGTATTTGGGCGGCTTGTCCATCCATATCTCATATGGAGTCTTATCCACTGCCTTGGTGTGGACATTGTTCAACAATATTACCGCCGTTTCGAGCGCATAGCCCCAATACTTTTGCCTAACTGATTTTCTACTTCAGCCTTGAATTCTTTGAACCTTTCAAAGGATTCAGACTTGTGCTTCATTAAGTACAAGTACCCATACCTAGAGTAATCATCGGTAAAGGTGATGAAGTACGTGTGATCGTACTTAGTATCAATGCTAAGTGGGCCACACACATCAGTATGGATCAAATCCAAAAGGCCTTGAGCACGTTCAGGCTTGCCCTTGAAGGGTTGTTTAGTCATCTTTCCCTTGAGACAAGACTCACAAGTCGGTAGGGAGTTAGTATCTGACAAATCAAACATGTCACTCCTAACTAACTTGTTCATCCTACTTAGGGAAATATGACTTAGCCTAGAGTGCCAAAGTTGTGCTGGGTTTAAGCTATCGTTTTTCTTTTTAATTGTTGTTGTATATGTTTACACATCGCGAGTTGGAATTTCTTTTAACTTTAAGGTGTATAAATCGTTTTCGCGTTCCCCAATTCCAATCAAACATTCATTCTTGTATATATTGCAAATCGAATTAGCAAAATGACAAGAATATCCATCACTATCAAGCACAGAAACAGAAATAATGTTCTTTATTAATTCGGGAACAAATAAAACGTTTCTCAATAACAACTTAAAATTTGAAGACAGAAATAAGTAAACATCTCTTATAGCTACAACAGCAACCCTTACTCCGTTGCCAAGCCTCAAGTGGGTCTCACCCTCTTTAAGACGTCGGCTTCTTGTCATTACCTGCAAATCTTTGCAGATATGAGATCCACATCCGGTATCAAGTACCCAAGAAGTCGAACTAAGAGACGTATTTATTTCAATGTAGAACATACCCTTTGCAGTTCGCAACTGCTCGAGGTAATCCTTGCAGTTCCTTCTCCATTGCCCAGGCTTATGGCAGTGGTGGCAAACATCCTCGGTCTTGTTTGGCTTTGAAGCCTTTGCCTTTGGCTTCTTGGTGGGCTTTTCCTCCTTCGCAGGGGCAGAACGTTTCTTACCCTTGCGTTTGGGCCCCTTCTTCGCAGAGGAAGAAGAGCCCATCAGGAGGACGGGCTTGTCATTCTTTATGGTCCCTTCAAATACTACAAGCATGTTCACCACCTCTTCAAGGGTGGCTTCCAGCTTGTTCATGTTGAAGTTGACCACAAAGGGGTCGAATGCAGCAGGGAGCGAGAGGAGAATCAAATCCATAGACAGCTCGTGTGGAAGTGTGATATCAAGGCCCACAACTTTTCAATGAGCCCAATCATACGAACCACATGCTCGCGGACCGAAGTCCCATCGCATGCGACTTGTCATAAGCTCCTTGACAGTGGTGAACCTCTCATGTTGAGAGTTCTCCCCATACAGCTCTTTGAGATGAAGATGTATGTCAGCAGCATACACCGTCTTCTTGAAACGCCGTTGTATTTCGTTGGACATCGATGCCATCATATAGCATCGAGTCTTAAGCTCTTCATCCCACCATTTGTTAAGCGTAGTCAGCTCCTCAGGGCTGACGTCGGCAGGGGCTTCCTTCGGAGGGCTCTTCACTAACGTGTAGAGAAGTTTCTCCGAAGCCAATACAATATTGAGGTTTCGAAGCTAGTCATGATAGTTCAGACCAGTGAACTTGTTGCTATCCTATATAGCAGCAAGTGGATTTTTGATCGAAGACATTTTATAAGCAGTTTATACTGAAAAGAAATACACACATGCATTACTAACTATATATGAAAAACGCTAAGAAATAAAACAAGGTCATTTAGTTTTATGATTTACGCTGCCACTATTTTAACGATTTCACCACCCTCTAATGAAATCGAGAAAGCAAGTTTCCTTAGTGGGTACACAGAGTCCAATCAAGTGATCATGGTCCCGAATAATATCAGCCAACCATGATCCTCAAAAGGTAGAGTCCAATTGCAACCGGTGCAACCTCCATATATTTTCCTCACGTCCAGTAAGGGCCCAATAATATGATGCCGATTACTATCACGTGTCAAGATGACCCATCAATGTCGAGTCGTGAAGGATGGTCCCCTTAACGTCCCCAATAATATGAGCCAATGTTAAAGGGAGTTCCAACCAACTCACAGCAAGTGTCAATGACGTGTACAGCTTTCCGGCATACATAACCCCCTCAGTAATATGAGTCGGGCTATGTATACGGGTAGCATCGACGTACACTCATTGTTGATGGAAGGTAGGAGAATTTAAACAAATTTAAATTTCCTTAGTTTATCGAATAAACTTTTAATCTTGATATCAGTTTTAAATCATATTTAGAACGAGGGATTTTATTTTTGAAAAATATGGTCTCATAAATATTAAATCAAAATTTAACATGCGGATTCAACTAACATATATATCGCATATATATAAATAAACTTTGGGATGATCGATCGCGAGAGCTATGCGGTCCGTGGTTGCCAATCACGGACCTGGTTCCAGTCCTAGGTGAAATGCAGTATGCTATGCAATCCTATTACATTTGCTTCCGGTTTTATAGATCTTCGGTCTTCAACATCTTTGATCATCATCTCCACCATCTTCAAATGTCCTCCCACTAAATCTAATATTTAATTAAATATCCATGACACGTTGGGATACAATTTTAAGGGGTGGGAAAGGGCCATAAACCAGGCCCACTTTATAAATGATATATCAACAATATTTACAACCAAAATCGCAAAACCTAGAGCATACACCTAACACCAGAGAAGAGTACTCGTACCAGCTTAGAACAGTATTGTAAATTTTTCGGGACAAGTAGCTCTTTGCTAAGTTTAGCAAGTGTAATTCTGGCTAGAGAAGGTCTCTTTTCCTGGTCATGTGATTTCCAGAGATGGACTACAAGTTGACCTAGCGAAGGTGGAAGCAGTTTGGGATTGGCCAGTGCCTGAGAGTGTGACTGATATTCGTAGCTTCCTAGGACTCGCAGGTTACTGCAGACGATTTATCAAGGGATTTTCTAAGACAGCAGTCCCGTTGACAACTCTAACCAAGAAACACATTAAGTACATTTGGACCCCTGAGTTCCAGGAGAGTTTTGATAAGCTGAATCAAGCTTTGGTAGAGGCCCTTGCTTTAGCCATGCCCTCTGGACAAGGTAACTATGTTATCTTCACTGATGCGTCTAAGCTGGGGCTGGTTGCTGCTAATGCAAGTCCTTAGGGTGATAGCCCACGCTTCCAGGAAATTGAAGACTCACAATAAGAGCTACCCAATGCATGATCTGGAACTATCAGTAGTGGTTTTCACATTAAAAATTTGGAGACACTATTGGGATCCGGATCGCGCCCCCCGGCGAGGCAGCGGAAGAACAGAAAATACATGTGCCGGGAGATGATCAATACGATGAACAATTCAAATTCTATGAAATTCATAGGGTGTTTCAAAAGAATACCTTGCTGGCACTTGTGCCTGGCTCCAACCGGTATTACAATAATCCGGCTCTTCTCGGTAGATTGCGGTAGTTTACGCCAATCCGGTCCACGACCAGATCCGAGACTCCTTCGTCAGGCTGCACTAGAAGCGCTGACGAGATCAGCACGAACGAATACTCCTCGAAAAACCAGGCCGGAACAATTTCCGGCGAAGTTCGTCGGCGGCGGCGGCGGCGGCGTGATTTGAGAGGAGGGAGGCGGCAGATCTTAGGGTTAGGGTTATGCAAAATTGTATCTTCAATGAAGTCATTAAGTCTGAATAAATAGACTTAATGATGGACTTGCACCGGCCCAACGGGCCCGGGTCCAAGTGACGATATCCATCGCTGCGACTTCATCGTAACTCCGATCGCCGATCAGATCGGACCGATCGACTCAGTTTCCGAAACTGAATGTTATGATGTGAAAAACAAATTTTCAGATCATATAACCCTAAATCGAAAAATGACCGTTTTGCCCCTCAACAGCGGGAAACCCCGGTTTGACCCCTGTTGACTTTTAGGAAGTCGCACTTCCCAAAATCCTCTTCTCGTGCTCAACACATTGAGCTGAGTATCCGTGCGGGAATCTCGAATCCAGTACTTGTGTGACCCTCAATGGTTCAGGGATACAGCTAGCCGTGGGCCCACAACCATTGCGGCTCCGAAATCACAATTCCGGACTTGCCCAACGGATCATGGTAAAGCGTCTAGCAACATCGCCCCATGATCCCCTAGGTATCACTGATAGTGCCTGCAAGAACCAGTCGGTCGTGGTTAGCGTACAGTACGGTCCTTTCAATCCATATATCCCGATCAGATCAACGACCATTGGTAAATCGAGAGTCGCTATAGATCCGATAGCTATGCATACATCTTGGAGATCGAATATTGACATCGCGAGTGTAACTAGGTAAACACATTTACCTAAAACACTTCTAGTACTCTGGCCAGAGATTTATACACTATTATCCCCTCAGATAGCATAGGATATCCACCCATGTCTGCGAGCGGTGAATCTTCGACAACGATGCATCGACTCCTACATGCATCGTGGTCTCACCCAATCCCGACGCCTTATGAACCCAAGTGAGTCAGCAAACGGGTCAAAGTGAGACGCCTATCATGTAGAGTCTCAATGACGTTCGAGTCGTGAGGACTAATCAGTACAACCAAGACCTCGGACTTATCCACTCGACAAATGGTAACCACTTGGAAAGTCCGAAGGAGGGTAGTTCGATAGATCACCAGGTCACTATCTATCTGCATGCTCAGAACATCACAATGTTCCCTACCAATGAAACATGGTACTTCGCATCGCAGATACTAGT
>KV001843.1:3748-13785 GCA_001598015.1 Dorcoceras hygrometricum | reverse complement strand
CTCGGACTTATCCACTCGACAAATGGTAACCACTTGGAAAGTCCGAACGAGGGTAGTTCGATAGATCACCAGGTCACTATCCATCTGCATGCTCAGAACATCACAATATTCCCTATCAATGAAACATGGTACTTCACATCGCAGATGCTAGTCTCAAGCTCGAGCGGCCTTATCCTCATTTTGACGGCCCAATCGACTAGGAACGAGTTTAGAATACACAGTGACTATTAGATGTGTTTCATGATAGCCATCATATCCACTATCACATCTAACATACACTATGGTTCATTTTAGGTCTTTATCCAACACAATTGTTAACATTATAACATAATGAAAATAAAGAATGCCATAAAGAAATGCGTATTTCATAAATAAAGATCGTTATACACAAGAGTCAATAAAACCCACACGCCACAAGTTGGGTAGTTGGTCATCTACTCTAACACTTACCTTTTCTTCAAATCTCATTAAACCACTCATTGGTTCTATCTTAAGGAACACATGATCACCTACTTCGACATTCAGCTCGTGGCGATAGCTATCAGCGTACCTTTTTTGTCTACTCTATGTTGTCTTCATATGATCACATATTCTAATGATGGCTTCCGCAGTCTGTTCTACTATATCAGGTCCTATATTCGCTTTTTCACTTGCATCATCCCAATGTATCAAGGATATACACTTTCTTCCATAAAGATCTGTTGGCACAGGGTTGGATCCAGATCCCGCACCCGGGGCACAGCAAAAATTTAAAATTTTGATTGCTCGGGAACAGTCATACAAGAAAGAAGAAAGCATCTAAATATCTAAACATACAAAGGATGTTTAGAACATTTACCTTTGGTGAATTGGTGCCCGGCCATGACTATTCCGCAAAGGGAGATAGCCCTGCAATGGTTGAACAGCTCCAGTCGTCTAATCCATTCCACGATCGGAATCTCAATCCTTCACTGGTCTGCACTAGAAAACCAGTGAAGATTTCACGAACGGAACCTCCCGTCTATACTGTCAGAACAAATTCTAGCAACGGCAGCGGCACGACGACGGCGAAATCCGTGGCAAGCGGCGACAACGGCTGGGAAGGAGGAGGGTGAGAGTGATGGGAGGGGAGCTGTGTGAGAGTTGTCAATACAACTTGATACAAATGAAAAGCTCCCCTGAAGCCCCTATTTATAGATATTTCATGGGCTTAAACCAGTTTAATGGGCCCATGTCAGCCAGGCCTAGGGAACATTGGTTTCGAGTCCATCGTTGTGGTTTCACCATAAAACCGATCGATGATCAGATCGGACCGATCTGCAAAATTTCCAAAACTAAACATTATGATGTGAAAACAATTTTTCCTACCACCTAATCCAAAATAGCAGTTAGGCCCCTATCAGCTGAAAATAAAGTCATATTTCCCCATCCAATTTAGGAAGTCATACTTCCATCATTCGTCCTATTATACTCAACACATTGAGTACCATTTCCGTACGGGAAGTGAGAAACCAGTACTTGTGTGAAACTGAATGGTTCAGGGATACAGCTAGTCATGGGCTCACAGCTCCTTATGACTTCAAAAACACAATATCAGACTTGACCATCGAACCATGGTAAAGAGTCTAACAACATCGCCCCATGATCCCCTAGGTATCACTGATAGTGCCCGTAAGAACTAGTTGGTCATTGTTAGCATACAGTACGGTACTTGCAACTCAAATATCCCGATCGAATCAAAGACCATTGGCAAATTGAGAGTCGCTAGAGATTCGATAGCCATGCATACATCTTGGAGATAAAATAGTGACATCGCATGTGCTACTAGGTAAAGCCATTTACCTAAAGCATATCTAGTACTCTGGCCAGAGATTTATCACACTGTTATCTCCTCAGATAGCATAGGATATCCATGCACAAGGGCAAGCGGTGAATCCTCTACAACAAAGCATCAACTCCTACATGCATCGGGACCTCACCCAATCCGGCCACCTGATGACCCTAGCGGAGTCGGTAAATGGGTCAAAGTAAGGCACCTATCATGTAGAATCTCATTGAAGTTTCGAGAAGTAAGGACGAAACTGTACAACCAAGATCTCGGACTTAATCCACTCGGCAAATGATAACCACTTGGAAAGTCCAAACGAGGGTAGTTTGATAGATCACCAAGTCACTATCCATCTGCATGCTCAGAACATCATTATGTTCCATTCCAATGAAACTTGGTACTTTGCATCGCAGATGCTAGTCTCAAGCTCGAGCGGCCCTTATCCTCTTTTGGAAGGCCCAATCTACTAAGAACTCGTTTAGAACAAACAGTGACTATTAGATTTGTTTCATGATAACCATCAAATCACTATCACATCTAACATACACTACAGTGCATTACAAGGTATTTATCCAACACTTTTTAACCATAATAATGAAGATAAAAAATGCCAGACAAATGTAAATATATGAATAAAGATCATTTTTACATTAGAGTCAGCAATCCCACTAGCTGGGCACCTACTCTAACAAGGTCTTCTATGGAGCCATTTCTATTCAAGCCAGATAGTTGTTTTAAGTGAACTCAACCAAGAGTAGCTTGGAATCCCAGCTCTCTGCACAATAAATTATACAAGCACGAAGAAAATCCTCCAGTGTTTGGATTCCCTTTTCAGATTGGCCATCATTTTGCGGATGGAATGCTGTACTGAAGGTTAACTTTATGGCTATGTGTAAGCACTTACAAAACAAAGACGAGAATCTAGGATACCGAGCTGATACTATTGAACTTGGAATGCCACGAAGTCTTACTATTCTCTTATGTACAACTCAGCATAATTTTTTAGATCGTAGGTTGTCTTCACTAATAAAAAGTGAGCTGATTTGCTTAATCTATCAACTATAACCCAAATAGAGTTAAATCCGTTGAGTGTTCTTGGTGAACCTACTTTGAAATCCATAGCAATACTATCCCACTTCCATTCTGGTATAGGAAGAGGTTTCAATATCCCTGCTAGTCGTTGAGGCTTTGATTTCACTTGTTGGCATACTAAACACTCATAAATGAATTTGGAGATATCACGCTTCATCCCCAGCCACCGATATAGTTGTTGTAAATCCTTATACATATTTGTGCCTCCTGGGTGAATTGAATAAGGAGTGTATGGGCTTCATTCATAATCTCATCTCACGAGTTATTAGCTCCCGGTACCCATAGCCTATCTTGGTATCTCACAATTCCTTCTACTGTCGTATAATGATTCTCACCTCCCTCTTCATCATGTTGCTTCCATTTAAGTAGCTGATCGTCTCTTGATTTCCCTTCTCTAATCCTATCTTTTAAAATAGACTGGATGGGAAGCACAACTAATTTCGCAGCACACTTTTGCGTAACCTCCTGTTGGATCTATGTTTTGAATTACACAAAACCTATTACTGTGTTTCTAACAATTCTACGAAGTGTGCAGATATCAACATGAAAAAGTATAGTGCGCTAAAAACAGTTGAAGTCTGAAATAAGGCGATGTGAATTGAATTGATGAATCTGTTGATAACAGCAGAAATCTGTATGGAAGATATTGCAATCAGCAACGTTGAATATTGAAGTGTGAACAGTAGTCGAAGTGAACATGAAAATCAATATTTCGTTGCACAGTGGAAAATCAGGAACGCAAGATGTTGAACATTGAAGAATTCTGTTCGAGTAAAGAGAAAGAGAAATCTGGAAAAGAACTGTTGGAATGAAGTTAACGAGAAAAGTTGGAAGAAATCTGGTCTGGTAGAACTCTGGATTCACATACGCGAAGAAGTAAATTGAAGAAAAATCAATTGAAGTCTGGAAGAAGGCGTTGAACTGTTGAAGTCTGAAGAATTCCAGACGCAGCAGTAGCTAAAGAAAATACCAGATGTAGAAGATAAAAGAAAAACCAGTCGTCGCCTGAATAAGAAAAATCAGACGCAGCGCAAGAACAAGATAAACCAGACGCTGGTCTTGCGCTAAGGAAAATAAATCAGACGTTGCAATTGCACAGTAGAAAACCAGAAGTTGCAATTGCACAGTAGAAAACCAGACGTTGCAATTGCACAGTAGAAAACCAGACGTTGCAATTGCACAGTAGAAAACCAGCCGTTGCAATGAAAAGAAAAACCAGATGCAAAGGAGGAAGAACCAGACGATGTAGTAGTTGCAACCAGACGTGAAAAAAATAAACCAGACTTTGGATTGCAAAGGATAAATTAACAATACGTTGTGATGTAAATGGACCAGACGCTGCAATAAATATAAACCAGACGTAGCAAACAAGAAGAGTTACAATCAGACTTTGCGTTGAAGGAAAAACCAGACGTTGGATACAGAAGAAAACCAGCCGTTGCAAAGAAGGAAAAATCAGTCGTTGCATTGCACAAAATATTCAGACCCAGGAACAAACCAGCTGTTGGAAGACATGGTTCAGTTGTTGCGCTAACAAGATGTATAAATCAGCTGCAGCGCAAAGAAGAGTTTGAAGCAGCTGTTGCGCTAAGGAAAAGCTATCAGCTGTCGGTATAGTTCAAAGATAAAGCAACAGCTGCTGGAATTATTTAGTTGTGGGAGCAACCAGCTGCTGGAACGCAGCCGTTGCAATGAAAAGAAAAACCAGATGCAAAGGAGGAAGAACCAGACGATGTAGTAGTTGCAACCAGACGTGAAGAAAATAAACCAGACTTTGGATTGCAAAGGATAAATTAACCATACGTTGTGATGTAAATTGACCAGACGCTGCAATAAATATAAACCAGACGTAGCAAACAATAAGAGTTACAATCAGACTTTGCGTTGAAGGAAAAACCAGACGTTGGATACAGAAGAAAACCAGCCGTTGCAAATAAGGAAAAATCAGTCGTTGCATTGCACAAAATATTCAGACGCAGGAACAAACCAGCTGTTGGAAGACATGGTTCAGCTGTTGCGCTAACAAGATGTATAAATCAGCTGCAGCGCAAAGAAGAGTTTGAAGCAGCTGTTGCGCTAAGGAAAAGCTATCAGCTGTCGGTATAGTTCAAAGATAAAGCAACAGCTGCTGGAATTATTTAGTTGTGGGAGCAACCAGCTGCTGGAACGTAAAAGGCAAAATAACAAGATGACAAAAAGCCTGCAAAAGAAAAGGACACAAGGACAACTCACTGTCGGTACTTTAAGGAACACATTTCAACAGAAGAAAACTTGTGTAAGGGGAAGAAATTAAAACAGCCCCATATATACAAGAAGCACTGTTGAAGAGAAGGGATTTTGACAGATTAATTAACACAGTGCAAAATACAGAGGGAAGAAAATTGGAGACGAAGCAGTAGACCGCCATTAGAGAGGAGCGCATAACGAGTGTCTACTGCTGAGTCTCAATCAGCTATTGAAGAGCATTTTCCCAGTGTGTGAGATTTATTTTTCTGAGAGTTGAGCGTTCACTGTAAAATCAGATTCACTCGCATATTTGAGAGATGTGCGATTTGATTAGCGAGTGAAATCACAAACAAAAATCAGATCTCGTCCAAGCACGAAGACTATTTTATTCTTTTATTTACTTCCGCATATGCAATTTATTTTAGCATCACATAACAGTTATCACAAACGCACAGCAGCAGATTTCTGTAACAAAAATCTTCTTGCATTGAGTTTTAAAATTACGATTCATTTCTGGTTTTTCCGCATTTTTTTATTACATACCAGATCTGTCTCTGGTGCTCGATTTATGTTCAAGAACCGTCACCTATTGTAGCTCCTTTTAAGCAGCACAAAATTTTTATTTAAATGTAGCAGCGCTTGCTTGCTTTAATCTCATATTTTCGGTCCTAACAAGTAGTATCAGAGTAGGTTGTTCTTGAACGAGCACTTATTTTAAAATGCATGTGCTATGTTTTTAAAATGTTTTAAATGTTTTTGAGAAGCTTATAATATGAAGGCCAGGAGAAAATGATTTTATATATCTGTTTTATCTTGATGAACTGTCACGGAATGTGAAAGTTCCGTGCGTATGCCAAGATCCTATTTCGGTTGGGCTATGAGCTAACCTGGAGCGAGGCTCGGTGACTCATTTTAGCACATGGGACGAAATAGGAGAAATGAAATCTGGGTTTTAGCTGTCACATTTTCTTTCTGGTTCTTCATATGTGAGTGACTCAGTAGCACATGTTCTTATTCGAAACAATATTTAAAGTGCTCTGAAAAATTTTCAAACTTTCTGTTATGCGGAATTTCAGCTGGTGCTTCATTTTTTTTTAAATGATTTGATCTTATATTATAAAAGATAGGGAGAGTTATTATTAATCTTTCTCTGCATATATAAGCTAAAGAAGAAGCATACTTTTGAGCTCTTTCAAAATCATAGCATATTGTTGCATTTGGTTCTTCCCACAAATCTATTTTTTGTTTTTCAAATCTAAATATTCCTGCTGCCACGGTTTTTGGTGTGGCAGTGTAGGGAGAGCTTTATTTAAAATTTACTGGGAAGATCAGATTTCTACTTCTTTTTTATTCCCACAAAAAGGGAGAGAATTGTTAGATCATGCATTTGTTATTTAAGGTTTTGTGTAAATCAAAAAGGGAGAGATTGTTGGATCTATGTTTTGAATTACATAAAACCTATTACCGTGTTTCTAACAATTCTACGAAGTGTGCAGATATCAATAGGAAAAAGTATAGGGCGCTAAAAACAGTTGAAGTCTGAAATAAGGCGATGTGAAGTGAATTGAAGAATCTGTTGATAACAGCAGAAATCTGTATGGAAGATATTTCAATCAGCAACGTTGAATATTGAAGTGTGAACAGTAGTCGAAGTGAACATGAAAATCAGTATTGAGTTGCACAGTGGAAAATCTGGAAAGCTAGATGTTGAACATTGAAGAAGTCTGTTCGAGTAAAGAGAAAGAGAAATCTGGAAAAGAACTGTTGGAATGAAGTTAACGAGAAAAGTTGGAAGAAATCTATTCTGGTAGAAATCTGGATTCACATACGTGAAGAAGTAAATTGAAGAAAAATCAATTGAAGTCTGGAAGAAGGCGTTGAACTGTTGAAGTCTGAAGAATTCCAGACGCAGCAGTAGCTAAAGAAAATACCAGACGCAGAAGATAAAAGAAAAACAAGTCGTCGCCTGAATATGAAAAATCAGACGCAGCGCAAGAACAAGATAAACCAGACGCTGCTCTTGCGCTAAGGAAAATAAATCAGACGTTGCAATTGCACAATAGAAAACCAGACGTTGCAATTGCACAGTAGAAAACCAGACCTTGCAATTGCAAAATAAGAAAACCAGACGTTGCAATTGCACAGTAGAAAACCCGATGTTGCAATTGCACAGTAGAAAACCAGCCGTTGCAATGAAAATAAAAACCAGATGCAATGGAGGAAGAACCAGACTTTGTAGTATTTGCAACCTGACGTGAAGAAAATAAACCAGACTTTGGATTGCAAAGGATAAATTAACCAGACGTTGTGATGTAAATGGACCAGACGCTGCAATAAATATAAACGAGACGTAGCAAACAAGAAGAGTTACAATCAGACTTTGCGTTGAAGGAAAAATCAGACGTTGGCTACAGAAGAAAACCAACCGTTGCAAAGAAGGAAGAATCAGTCGTAGCATTGCACAAAATATTCAGACGCAGGAACAAACCAGATGTTGGAAGACATTGAAGCAGCTGTTGCGCTAAGGAAAAGCTATCATCTGTTGGTATAGTTCAAAGATAAAGCAACAGCTGCTGGAATTATTTAGTTGTGGGAGCAACCAGGTGCTGGAACGTAAAAGGCAAAATCACAGGATGCCAAAAAGCCTGCAAAAGAAAAGGACACAAGGACAACTCACTGTAGGTACTTTAAGGAACACATTTCAACAGAAAAAAACTTGTGTCTAACGGGAAGAAATTAAAACAGCCATATATATACAAGAAGCACTGTTGAAGAGAAGGGATTTTGACAGATTAATTAACATAGTGCAAAATACAGAGGGAAAAAAATTGGAGACGAAGCAGTAGACCGCCATTAGAGAGGAGCGCAGAACGAGTGTCTACTGCTGAGTCTCAATCAGCTATTGAAGAGCATTTTCCCAGTGTGTGAGATTTATTTTTCTGAGAGTTGAGCGTTCACTGTAAAATCTCACACACACAGATTCGCTCGCATATTTGAGAGATGTGCGAAATTGATTAGCGAGTGAAATCACAAACAAAAATTAGATCCCGTCCAAGCACGAAGAAGTTAAACTTTGTGTCTGTAGCCTTTCTCAAACAGGCGTAAAACAAGTTATTGAGTGCACGCAGTTGCGGCTAGTGTACATTGGTGTTGCTATGAGTTCACCTGGAGCGAGGCTCGGTGACTCATATTGTAGTGAAACCTTCCTGAAGAAGGAAGAAGGGGAGATGTAGGAGATTGAGCTCCGAACTTCCAGAAACAAAGATCAGTATATTGTATTCTTTTATTTACTTCCGTATATGCAATTTATTTTTGCATCGCATAACAGTTATCACACACGCACAGTAGAAGATTTCTGTAACAGAAATCTGCTTGCATTGAGTTTTAAAATTAGGATTCATTTCTGGTGTTTTCCACATGTTTTTATTACATACCAGATCTATCTCCGGTGCTGGATTTTTGTTCAAGAACCGTGAGCTATTGTAGCTCCTTTTAAGCAGCGCAAAATTTTTATTTAACTGTAGCAGCGCTTGCTTGCTTTAATCTCCTATTTTCGGTCCCAACACCTCCAGTTCAAAACTCTCAATTTCTTTAGCTAATGATCTCTGAACTGAAAGTTGAGCTAATCCTACCGATTTTCTACATAACGCATCTGCTACAATGTTAGCTTTTACCGGGGTGATAGCTAATGAAGCATTTGTAGTCTTTCACCAGCTCTAGTCATCTTCTTTGCCTCATGTTGAGCTCTTTCTGGTTGAAGAAATACTTGAGGATCTTGTGATATTTAAATATTTCTCATTTATTTACATAAAGGTAGTGTCTCCAAATCTTCAATGCAAAGTTCTTCTTGTGAATCTTCAGTTTCCTAGAAGTATAGGCAATCACCTTCTTATCTCCAAACCCTTCTTTGATGTATCCATGAAAATAGTGTAATTCTCTTTTCCATATGGCAGTGCTAAAACATGGGCTTCTATCAATGCTTGATTTTAATCATCAAAACTGGATTGACACTCTGGGGTCCAAAAATACTTAACACTTTTCTTGGTCAATGACGTTAAAGGAACAGCTATATCTCAAAATCCCTTAATAAAACGTCGGTAGTAACCCGCAAGTCCTAAGAAACTATATATATATGTAATACTTTTAGGTACAGACACTCTCGAATTGCTTCTACTTTTTATGGGTCTACTTCTACACCGCTCTTAGAAATTATGTAACCATGAAATGCTACATTCTCAATCCAAACTCACACTTACTAAACTTAGCAAAAAATTTCTTAGTTCTAAAATTTGCAATACACGTCTAAGATGATCCGAATGTTCTTCTCTATTCTGGGAGTAGATTAGGATGCCATCTATAATCACTATTACAAACTGAACTAGGAAAGGTTGGAACACTTGTTAGAGTAGATGCCCAACTAGCCAACTTGTGGCGTGTGGGTTCATAGACTCTTGTATGAAACGATCTTTATATATGATATTCGCATTTATTTATGGCATTCTTTACTTTCATTGTGTTGTATGATGATTAACAATTGCGTTGAGTAAAGACCTAGAATGCACTATAGTGTATGATAGATGTGATAGTGGGTATGACGGCTATCATGAAACACATCTAATAGTCACTGTGTATTCTGAATTAGTTCCTAGTCGATGGGCCGTCAAAATGAGGATAAGGCCGCCCGAGCTATGAAACGATCTTTATATATGATATTCGCATTTATTTATGGCATTCTTTACTTTCATTGTGTTGTATGATGATTAACAATTGCGTTGAGTAAAGACCTAGAATGCACTATAGTGTATGTTAGATGTGATAGTGGGTATGACGGCTATCATGAAACACATCTAATATCACTGTGTATTCTGTATCAGTTCCTAGTCGATTGGGCCGTCAAAATGAGGATAAGGCC
>KV001841.1:76011-86707 GCA_001598015.1 Dorcoceras hygrometricum | reverse complement strand
CTAGACTCAAGTGTGATCAAAGAAATTGAGCTTATCCCAACTTAAGCTCTGATACCAAAAATGTCAGGCCTCGTGCTCTAAACAGAGTAAAATCATACAAACACATGCGGAAGCTATCAAAAAGCGGGTAAAATTTTCGCTTTTGGCCTGACGGTTTAAAACAATATAATTTAAAATAATGCGATACTTAAAATAGATATCCCAGTTTAGTAAAAACAACGAACGGTATAGCATAACAGCATCAACACAATAACATGTATCAAATTCCCACAACCCAATACAACAGCAAAGCGCAGGGCATCCCCTGGCTAGGAATACTGATACATATAAATACGCTATATGCTACTGGGATACTTTAACCACCTCCTGGGGCACCACCAGCTGGGTTAAAACCACGACCAGCTATAAAACCTGGGTTTCCTGAAAACAACACAGACAAGGAAAACAACCTAGCCCCAGAGGGACATGGGGTCAAACCCCACTACGGAGAGAAACTGAAATAGCTAAAAGAAATGCATAAGATAAAATGTAGATGCTATGCATGAGACACCGGATAACAGCTGAAGGCTACAACCAACAAGGGAGCCAAGGAACTCAAACATAGCTCCACGAGATCAGCAACGAATCAGTGGCCACGGGTTGAGTTCAAAGTGTGGTAATGAGCCACTCTCCTTGACACTCCACCCAAATATGAGATGCATCAAACAACTCTACCTGCCATTGCCTCGCCCATGAACTGTGATAGTTAACCACTCGGCGCATGGTGGCTAACAAATCCCAGCAGGGAGATGAGAGTGCGGTATTGCCGCTCGCCCTCTCATCCTGGTAAGAAACAACAGCAACACAACGGAATACAAAGCAATGGCTGCAACAGAATATGAATGCAATATGGATATTGCGTGTATGCATAAACATAGCAGCTAAAATCAACAACAATCACATATGCACACAGCAACATCCACGGCAATGCACAACAGCCATCTAGCATTCAATCTCACGCCAATTCCCCAACATATGCACACAGCAACATCCACGGCAATGCACAACAGCCATTCAGCATTCAATCTCACGCCAATTCCCCACTTACATCAAGCTCAAATCCGTACCTCAATTTTGCTCAACAATACCACAAAGGGATCCCGAGAAATCTGGTTAAAACCTGCTAAACAACGAAGCGTAATTCTCAGGGATGCTATCAGAAGCTCACGGCTGGGAGCCACGCTCAACCAGCAACAATTCACCCATACAACTAAACAGGAAGCTTAAAAAAAGGCTAATACTAAGATCTCAACAACAATTCGAAGTTCTACCTCAACGACACAACACATGGCCGAAGACAGCAACTTCGCGATCTCGATCTAGCCAACAACAACCTCCAAGAATGGTATAGAGAGGAAGAGCTTCTCAAGAGGAGTCCAAAGCTACCTCGAACGTATCAAACAAATGCCAGCAACGACGGAAATTCACCGAAAAAACTCACGATGACCAGTAATAGGGTTCGAAGAAAAAAGGTCGACAACCAAGATAATATTTCGCTAAGTATGGGATATGGTGCTTGAAATCGAAGACCAAGTCTTCATTAAATACACGCGTAAAAGCTGTTTAAAATCATCCACCGACAAAACCAGTCGAAGGACGCTACAAACAAATACAACCACCAGATGCAAAGAAACCAACTACTGAATTCTCAAACAACGCTAATCAAAATGGTGTCGCAGCGACTTAACAAAACGACGTCGCACCGCTTACGTCATCAAATCTGCCACCAACTGGTCGCCTAAAACCGTCAGCTGGTTTCTTCACACAATAACCAAACGCATCGTTTCAACTAAATAAAACGGAGTCGCATAGCTTACATCATCAAATCCGGTCGATAACCCTCGCGCAATACCAGCCGCAGGCTACAGGAAACCAGACGCAAGCTACTGTAGAGTTGACCATCGTTGATATCTACTCTCAGCTGGACAACCAGCAGGCACACGCGAACAGATCCCACTAGCTGGTACCAGACGCAACACTCAAAACGGCGTCGCACCAACTTAACTAAACGTTGTCGTTTTTGTCATTGGATACAAACACACAAATGCAACGGCTGGATACAAAACACGCTACCAGACTTCATAGAAACGACGGCGTATCGAAATCTCGCGCTACCAATTAAACGTTGCGACTGGGTTTGCCACCGACCAGATGCTACAACAAAACCAGCTTTCACCTCCCAAAACTAAAAAATACGAACCAGCTTTCACCTCCCAAAACTCAAAAATACGAAAACTTCCAAAATCGCTCTAAATGTGATTTCCGACCCGAAAATGCAAACCAAACTTACAAACAGAGATCTGAACCACCAGAAATATCTAAGAACCGATTAATTCCAACCAAATTAATCTTATACAATTCCATGTCTCACATAGCCGGTCCAGAACGAGCTGGTGCTGACAACATCGTTTCAACAAACAACACATGAGCAGATGGAATCTCAGAAGAACCAGTAAGAACACAGGGGGAACAACACGATCCATCTACCTCATACGGACTAGATCTTCGGTGGACTAAGAATCATCCACCTGAGTTGGTCATTGGTAACCCGACTGCCCCTATTAGGACATGAGGCTAGATGCATGAATATCTTAATTCGACATTTATATCTCATATAGAACCTAAGAAAATCGAAGAGGCTCTAGCAGATGCTAGTTGGATAGACGCTATGCAGGAAGAATTAAACCAGTTTTAACGTAGTAAATTATGGAATCTAGTCCCTAAACTTGACAATGAACATATAATAGGAACCCGCTGGGTTTTTAGGAACAAACTAGATGAACAAGGAACCGTAGTTTGAAATAACGCTAGGCTCGTTGCGCAAGGATATAGGCAAGAAGAAGGCATCGATTTTGAAGAATCATTTGCGTTGGTCGCTAGACTGGAGGCTATTAGATTTTTTCTTGCGTATGCCTCTTTCAAGAACTTTAAGGTTTACCAAATGGATGTTAAAAGTTCCTTCTTGAATGGTATTCTTAATGAAGAAGTATATGTCTCACAACCACCTGGCTTCATTGATCATACCAAACCAGAACACGTATACAAGCTAGACAAAGCTCTATATGGTCTAAAACAAGCTCCATGAGCTTGGTATGATACATTGTCCAGATTTCTCGTTGATCATAATTTTGTGATTGGTTCGGTAGATAAAACATTGTTAAAATTTGCGAAAAATAATCATATCCTACTTGTACAAATATACGTTGATGATATCATTACCATAAACTGTGTGAAAAATTTTCTAAGTTGATGCAGGAGAAATTTGAAATGAGTATGATAGGAGAATTGACATTTTTCCTTGGCCTACAAGTCAAGAAGCTTGAGGATGGAATTTTCATCAGTCAAGCCAAGTATACTAAAGAACTTCTGAAGAAGTTCGGAATGGAAAATTGTTCTCCTACAGCTACTCCTATGAGCACCTCCATCAAGCTGGACAAAGATGAAGCTGGCACAACAGTAGAGGTAACCATGTATCGTGGGATGATTGGCTCATTGCTATACCTCACTGCAAGCAGACCAGATATCATGTTCTCGGTTTGCATGTGTGCCAGGTTTCAAGCTGATCCAAAATAGTCTCACTACATGGCTGTTAAACGCATTCTCAAGTATTTGAAATGAACACAAATATGGGTCTTAGGTATCCCAAAGACTCCAGCTTGAATTTAATAGGGTACAGTGATGCAGATTATGCAGGGTGTAAGATTGATCGTCGAAGCACAAGTGGAACATATCAGTTTCTAGGTGATAGGCTCATCTCATGGTTTAGCATGAAGCAGACATCAATCGCTACGTCCATCGCTGAGGCCGAATGCCTTGCAGCTGGAAGTTGTTGCTCTCAAATATTATGGATTCAACAACAACTTCGAGATTATGGCGTTGATGCACAAGAGGCACCAATCTTTTGTGACAACACAAGTGCAATTGCGATCACTCAAAATCCAGTGCTGCATTCAAGAACTAAGCACATTGATATACGACATCATTTCATTCGAGACCACGTGCTTAAGAAAGATGTTCGGGTGGAGCATGTGTCTACGGATCGGGAAGTGGCGGACATCTTCACCAAGCCACTATCGGATGCTAAGTTTTCTTATTTTAGAAACATCTTAGGTCTCCTTGAAATGACGTAAACTTGTTCTGAGTGCATAAATTCAGAGGGAACAATATGAGTCAAACATATAACCAAGAAAATCAACTGGTTGCCATCGAGCTGGTTACAATCAAGCTGGTTATTTTTAAGAACAACTTCGAGATTATGGCGTTGATGCACAAGAGGCACCAATCTTTTGTGACAACACAAGTGCAATTGCGATCACTCAAAATCCAGTGCTGCATTCAAGAACTAAGCACATTGATATACGACATCATTTCATTCGAGACCACGTGCTTAAGAAAGACGTTCGGGTGGAGCATGTGTCTACGGATCGGGAAGTGGCGGACATCTTCACCAAGCCACTACCGGATGCTAAGTTTTCTTATTTTAGAAACATCTTAGGTCTCCTTGAAATGACGTAAACTTGTTCTGAGTGCATAAATTCAGGGGGAACAATATGAGTCAAACATATAACCAAGAAAATCAACTGGTTGCCATCGAGCTGGTTACAATCAAGCTGGTTATTTTTAAGCTGATTGATACCATATCGATCTGGTCCGGCTCGAGGTACAGCGTGATGTTATCATGGGGTTTGCCTCAATTGTTTCCAGCTGATATATCCAACTTGAACGGCCGAGATTGGGTTAGCGTTTACAAATTACTTTAAATTGGACGGTCATCCCTACGAAATTTCAAAAGTCTCTTAAACTAGATGATGACACATGTCCCCGAAAACCCTTCTCGCTCCACCTCAAAACAAAAAACCACGTTTCTTCATCTTCCTTGATACATTATCAACACACCTTGAGCAGTGTAGAATCAGTTTCAATGGCTGCAGTATACTAAACTCGTACCTAATCGCATCAAATTTCTGTCAAAAATGGCTTCCTCCCTCTTTGTTAACACACTACAGGTAAGCTTCACATCTGTACTGGCTATGGAACATGCTGGAATGGTTCGCATGTTCAAAGCTCTCGAGGATATCGGGTTGCGCGGGTTTTTAGAAGGTACTACTCTCGTCTTTGAATCAGCTGTCACTGAATTTTTCTCAAATGCACGAGTTATTGCAGGAACGATAGTGAGCACTGTATCTGGGAAAATGTTGGTAGTCACAGAAGAAATTTTTTCGAGAACGTTCAAACTTCCGACTGAGGGTATGCAGAACTTATCTGGTATTCCAAATGAAACAATCGTTGAAATGAGAACTCGGTTCTCTGCTACTACAGTACCGTTCAAAAGTTCTGGTAATAAAAAGGATTTACTCTTCGAATATCGCCTATTGCATGACATAGTTGCGAAATCTCTCTGTGCGAAAGCCAGATCTTTTGACAAGGTTACCTGAGAAAAGTTTGAACTTATGGTAGCAATCTCTGCTGGTCTATCGGTCAATTGGAGTCTAATTCTGTTCCAACTACTGCTGGGGATGGTTCAGAATCCAAGGAAACAGTCTCAGGGGTATATAGTTCAAATCGGTATGTTTGCTGGAACTTCTAGTTCAGGCCGATCTCGGCACGCCGACAAAGCTACATGCCAAAAAGGTTCTAACAAGCAAACATGTAGAGAACTATATTAAGATCAACCAAGGACCTACTCCAACGGAGGATACTGCAAGCAATACTGAGGGTGAGCCATCGCAGCATACTCAGCAAGTACCACCAGAAATCACAAAGTCTTTGGCTGTTGCAACCGAACAAAATGTCCCTAACCCTAAGAAGAGGAAACTCAAGGGTAAGAAACAGAAGACACACTCACAACCGGCTGCCACACAAATAACCACGACGCCACTCAAAACTACTGCAACACAAAATGTTTAGAATAGAGAAACTGTGGTTCTGTGACGCCCCAATCCCCATGGGAGTAACGAGATCAAAGAAAAAGGAAATAAAAGGAAAATAGAAGGGCAGAATAATAAATAGAACAAGCTGTATTGCCTTGCTAGTAACGAGAATCAAAGAAAAAGGAAATAAAAGGAAAATAGAAGGGCAGAATAATAAATAGAACAAGCTGTATTGCCTTGACTCATAAAAAAGTCGAAATACAACCATTGGCGCCATAAAATAAAACCAGCCTTCATTACAAATTCAAGGTACAAAATGCGAAATCACGATATTACAACTACTGAACTCTATCTGAATTCATCTTTGTTGTAACGGATCTCAATAAAGATTTGGCTAAGATCAAGGACAACAAAAATAGCAAAATACAAAATGAACATCGCGGAAACGCAGGCCTTCGATAAACACTAACACGTCGATGCTGGTTCAAACTCCACCTCCCATCAGCTCCGGCGCCGACTCACCTGCACCATGAAAGCTAGTGATCCTAGGGGCTCAGCAAGCAAAACTGAGAGTAACAAGCAAAATATGCAGGTGTAAAAAATAAGACATCACAGTTTTAAAAGAAGTCATAGGACATCGTTCATCATAAATTTTGTTCTGGAAATAAATTCAAATTCCAGCGTTATCATTTTCGTTAGACTTATGGCTCAGAAACTCTACTTAAGTCTCATTGCACTCGATCGAATGACTACTGATATCAGTTTCAATATGGTGAAATGTCACCCAATATGAAGGGGAAACTGACCCTCTCGTCTGCTACTCACCCTTCCCATAAGAACCGTCTGTTATCTAAGCCATAAATTCTTAAATTGAAGCTTTCTTCTTCTTTAAAACACATATAGGACGAACTTAAATCTTAACGCTGGGGTTCAATTCATTTTAAAACTCATACTTCCTTCGAAAATCGTTTTACTGAGCATCCAGTTGAGACATAGGAAATCAGAAGTTGTGATAAATTCAGTTGTTGGCAAGAAAACCAGCTGATGTGAATAGTAGATCAGTCGATGGGTACATATCGGTGGTCAACAAAATTAATTTGGTCAATGTAGTAACAGTAGATCAACCAGTCGTTGGTTCAAGAACAACCAGTCGTTGGGTAAGGGCGATCAGCAGATGAAAGAAAACCAGACGATGGATGTAAATCAGCAGTTAAGTACTTAAGGGAAAGAAATCAGTCGCAAGCAACAGTAGCCAGTCGCAACATAGCAACCAGTCACAAAATCGCAACCAGTCGCAACATCTCAACCAGTCACAACATCGCAACCAGTCGCAACATAGCAACCAGTCGCAACATCGCAACCAGTCGCAACATAGCAACCAGTCGATGGTTATGAAATACGATGTGAACAGTAAACCAGCTGATGGTTATGAAATACGATATGAACAGTAAACCAGCTGATGGTTATGAAATACGATAACGTCACGAACAACATCCACAATATCAGAATTCACCTATCAAACCAGACTTAGTTCTGGCTCGACTAGCATTCCAACTTTGTGGAGTCAAATTCGGACGCTGTCATTCACCAGAGAAAATAAGAACATCCTAATCTTTATGAGTTGGAAATCTGAAATGCTCAGCGTTTTAAAATCAACATCATCAACTTCGTAAAATACATTTGAGTTCCAAACATAATCCACTGTGAACCCGAACATTAAACATATATTATAATATCAGCAGACATGAGCAAAGGCTGATATTAAACATAGCTTAGGCAAGAATCACGAAATGAAGCGAAAACAATACATAAGCTTTCATGGCATAGCAAGAATCAAATTTACTTGCCTCAATACGAAGGAATCACGAGATACAGCAGATCACGAACAGAGAGTCTTCCCAAGCGCAACGATGAGCTTCCTATTTTCTTTGATACAAAAATGGATATTTTCTTGCAAAAGTAATTAACTTATAGTCCATGTACCATATGCATGGGAGTCTGATTTGTAACGGGGGAAAAACACTCAAGTAGGCATGGTAAACCAGGCGTACTTCAGAAAATTTTTCTTAAAATTCCCTGTCAATGTTTTAATTTGTAAATATACTACACAAAAATCTAAAATTTAACCATTCTCCCATCCAAAACCATTTTATTTGTAAAGTTTGAAAATTTCTTGGCTACGCTCGGGTGACAACCGATCGGACCTCTGTACCTTATGAAATCTAAGAAATAAGAAATCAGCTACTTGGACAAATAAATAATGCTGAAATCTGAAATTAGAAATGGATCCTCAATATATAAGGATTAGAATTTGTGGTCCTATGGATTCTTGGGGCGTTACAACTCTACCCACCTTACAAAAATTTCGTCCTCGAAATTTACTTACCGAACAAATCTGGGTAACGACTATGCATATCAGCCTCCATTTCCCACGTAGCATCTCGTTCGGTTTGATTCGACCACTGAACTTTAACCATTGGGATGCTAAGGTTCCTCAGTTTTCTAATCTCTCTAAGAAGGATCTTCTCTGGTCTTTCTTCATAACTCAAATCTGGCGTTAAATGAACTGGTTCAGCAGTCAATATGTGCGATGGGTGGGGGACGTACTTTCTTAAGGCTGATACATGAAATACATTATGCATTGAAGATAGATGAGGCGGCAGTGCTAATCGATAGGTCAATGTTCCTACTCTGTCCAGTATCTCGTGGGGAGCTATATACCTGGGACTCAATTTTCCCTTCTTTCCAAAACGCATCACCCCCTTCATTGGAGCCACTTTTAAAAAGACGTGATCACCAACGTCAAAACTTTGTTCCCTTCGTCTATTGTTCGCATAGCTTTTTTGTCTGCTTTGAGCAGCTTTCATCTTTTCCTTAATTTTTCTAACAACACTCACGGTTTGCTCCACCAAATCTGAAGTCATATGTGCGATGGGTGGGGGACGTACTTTCTTAAGGCTGATACATGAAATACATTATGCATTGAAGATAGATGAGGCGGCAGTGCTAATCGATAGGTCAATGTTCCTACTCTGTCCAGTATCTCGTGGGGACCTATATACCTGGGACTCAATTTTCCCTCTTTCCAAAACGCATCACCCCCTTCATTGGAGCCACTTTTAAAAAGACGTGATCACCAACGTCAAAACTTTGTTCCGTTCGTCTATTGTTCGCATAGCTTTTTTGTCTGCTTTGAGCAGCTTTCATCTTTTCCTTAATTTTTCTAACAACACTCACGGTTTGCTCCACCAAATCTGATCCTAGACCATCTCGCTCTCCTATATCATCCCAATGAAGAGGAGTTCTACATTTGCTTCCATATAGAGCTTCGTATGGTGCCATCTAGATGGAAGCTTGAAAGCTGTTGTTGTACGCAAATTCCACCAATGGTAGTTTCACATCCCAACTTTCTGAGAAATCTATAATACATGCTGTGAGTAAATCCTCTAAAATATGGATCACTCTTTCTGATTGTCCATCGGTTTGGGGATGAAAGGCTATACTAAATGTCAACTTGGTTCCCAAATATCGATGCAAACTTTTCCAAAATGCAGACTTAAACTTGGAATCCCTATCAGATACAATCGATACAGGAACACCATGGAGTCTGATAATCTCTTTCACATACAACTCTGCATATCTGCTCACATCGTAGGTTGTCTTCACCGGCAGGAAATGAGCATATTTCGTAAGTCTATCTACAATAACCAAATAGAATTATAACATTGGGCAGTCCTAGGTAATCCAATCACAAAGTCCATAGCAATACATTCCCACTTCCACTCCGGAATAGGCAACGGCTTGAACATCCCTGCTGGTCGCTGGTGTTCAGCTTTCACCAATTGACATGTTAAGCATTCAGAAACAAATTTGGCGACATCTCTTTTCATATCCGGCCACCAGTACAACTTCTGAAGATCTTTATACATCTTGGTACTTCCCGGATGCACAGAGTATGGGGTTTCATGAGCTTCTTCCATCAAATATGATCTCAATGTATCTACTTGCGGCACCTAAATTCTTTCTTGAAATCTGATTATGCCATCGTCTGAAAAATAGAGGTTGTCGCCTCTCTCCCTGTCTTGCTTAACCCACTTCTGTAGTTGCTCATCTCTCATCTGACCCTCACAAATTTGGTCCAACAAATTTGATCTCACTGAGGTACCAGCTACAACTGAATTGCAGCTGCTGGGAACCAGCTCTAAGCCAAACTTCTCAATATCAGCTGCTAATGGTTTGTGGACGATGAGTTGTGCTATTCCCACAGACTTTCTACTTAAAGCGTCAGCAACCACGTTAGCCTTACCTGGATGGTAGCTGATCGTGCAGTCGTAATCTTTCACCAAATCCAGCCATATCCTCTTCCTCATGTTTAATTCCTTCTGGGTGAAGAAGTATTTCAGGCTTTTGTGATCCGTGAATATTTCACATTTCTCCCCATACAAATAATGCCTCCAAATCTTTAAGGCAAAAACGACTGCTGCCAGCTCTAAGTCATGAGTGGGATAATTCTTTTCATGATTTTTCAACTGCCGGGAAGCGTAGGAAATTACTCTACGATCTTGCATCAAAACAGCTCCCAATCCCAACTTCGACGCATCTGTATAGATGACGAATTTCCCTTGATCGAACGGCATAGTTAACGCAGGAGCCTCAATCAACGCCTGCTTCAATTGCTCAAAGCTGGTTTGGCAGTCAGGGGTCCATTCAAATTTGCTCAACTTTCTCGTCAGCGAGGTTAAGGGAACAGATATCTTCGAAAATCCTTTAATAAAGCGCCTGTAGTA
>KV001841.1:36843-49456 GCA_001598015.1 Dorcoceras hygrometricum | reverse complement strand
CTGGCAACTCGTGCCTGGCTCCGACCAGTTTCTCGAGGAAACCGGCACTGCACGGTAGGCGGCGGTAGATAACGTCAATCAGGTCCACGACCAGAAGCGAGACTCCTTCGTCAGCCTGCACTAGAAGGCCTGACGAGATCGGTGCGGACGGATTCTCCTCGTTGAGATTGGCCGGAACAATTTCCGACGAAGAGAGGCGGCAGCGGCGGCGGCGGCTTTTGGAGAGGATAAGGGGGCGGCACACTAAGCTCTAGGTTTAGGGTTTAGTGTTGTGTATCAAGTGTGTTAAGAGTCTAATCAAGTCTATATTAAATAGACAAGTAATAGGATTGGACCGGCCCAACGGGCCCGGGTCCAACGGATGAACATTTGATTCATCCCTATTACCGTGACTTCATCGTAACTCCGATCGCCGATCATATCGGACCGATCGACTCAGTTTCCGAAACTGAACACTATGATATGAAAAACAATTTTTCAGAACCCCAGTGCAAAATGACCGTTTTGCCCCTCAACAGCGGGAAATACCGATTTGACCCCTGTTGACTTTTAGGAAGTCGCACTCCCCAAAATCCTCTTCGTATGCTCAACACATTGAGCTGAGTATCCGTGAAGGAATCTCAAATCCAGTACTTGTGTGACCCTCAATGGTTCAGGGATACAGCTAGCCGTGGGCCCACAACCATTGTGGCTTCGGAATCACAATTCCGGACTTGCCCAACGAATCATGGTAAAAGCGTCTAGCAACATCGCCCCATGGTCCCCTAGGTATCACTGATAGTGCCTGCAAGAACCAGTTGGTCGTGGTTAGCGTACAGTACGGTCCTTTCAATCCATATATCCGGATCAGATCAACGACCATTGGTAAATCGAGAGTCGCTATAGATCCGATAGCTATGCATACATCTTGGAGATCTAATAGTGACATCACGAGTGTAACTAAGTAAACACATTTACCTAAAACACTTCTAGTACTCTGGCCAGAGATTTATACACTATTATCCCCTCAGATAGCATAGGATATCCACGCATGTCTGCGAGCAGTGAATCCTCGACAACGATGCATCGACTCCTACATGCATCGGGGTCTCACCCAATCCTGACGCCTTATGACCCCAAGTAAGTCGGAAAATGGGTCAAAGTGAGACGCCTATCATGTAGAGTCTCAATGACGTTTCGAGTCGTGAGGACTAATCAGTACAACCAAGACCTCGGACTTATCCACTCGACAACTGGTAACCACTTGGAAAGTCCGAACGAGGGTAGTTCGATAGATGACCAGGTCACTATCTATGTGCATGCTCAGAACATCAATGTTCCCTACCAATGAAAACTAGTCTCGTACTCGGGCGGCCCTATCCTCATTTTGACGGCCCAATCGACTAGGAACATGTTCAGTATACACAGTGACTATTAGATGTGTTTCATGATAGCCGTCATACCCACTATCACATCTAACATACACTTTAGTGTATTCTAGGTCTTTACTCAACGCAATTGTAAATCATCATACACACAATGAAAGTAAAGAATGCCATATAAATAAATGCGAATATCATATATAAAGATTGTCATATACAAGAGTCTATAAACCCACACGCCACAAGTTGGCTAGTTGGGCATCTACTCTAACACGGGATCCTGGATTAAAAGACCCTACGCAATGGACATCAACCTCTCTGACGAAGGAATAGGCGAAGTCAACCTGGAAGAGGGACTGAATAGTGATGCTCGGAAGGCACATGCAAGGCAGTCAGAGCCTGATCTTGTCGTTGATGCAATAAATGGATCGTCCAATGATCCCATTCCGACTGTACCCAATGCCGATGAATCAAACGTTGCTGATAACAAAAAGATGGACCATGGTTCTGAAGAACCCGAGAATATAGTTCCAACAACAGTTGGGCAGATACATCCTGACTCCGCTTCTGCAGACACGTATTGTCAATCATTGATAGCATCTGCAAGGGACAAAGTCTCTGCGCAGCTTGCTATTTTTGAAGAGTGGACTCATTTTTGTCTAGAGGTACGCCTCAAGAATCTTTCTTCTTTTGAGTCCATGGTTGATATTGAAGAGCAGCTGCTCGAATCGGCCGAGACTGAGGATATTACTGAGCTATCTGAGCGACGGTCGCCCATCCTCTATAAGCTTCTTGAAATAGAGCTTGAAAAGCTATATCTGGCACATCTGGCAAATTTCAAGACATGTCTCGTATCTGTTCATCATGACTTTGAGTGTATTCGCCGACTGCATCAGGAGCTTCGATTAATTGCAGCTGCACACAGACATCATCGTGGTTTGGTAGGATTACCATTCACTACTCCTGAATCTGATTTTGTTCCTAAGTTTTCTCCCGCACTGGAAATGTATGGCCTCACTAGTAACACAATAGGTTCCGCGCTCAACGAAAATCCACATATTGAGCAAAATGAAAATGAGACTCTAAATGAGCATCAGGCTCAGGAAAACGAATCTCTCATTCCAATGTCCAGACATGATATTCGGACCCAAGATGGGCAGAACTCTGAAGCACGAGCTGATGAAGGCTTAAATGCAATTCCCATTTCAGTAATCAATCCGGATGTCACTATTGTTGCCATGGAGAAAACTTTTAGCCGTGAGGGTCTCCATTCTTCAGACTTACAAATCATTGCATCCGCCTATCTGGAATCTTCTACTTTGCAACTCTTGTCTACTTCCACTAAGACGCTGACTACATTGTCTACACACGTCAAATCTATTGATGAATAATATTTCTGCATTCGTGCAGACACACTCATGACCAAGCATCATACTGCTCAGCTTCACGACCAGCTCAAGAAGACTACTGACGAGATGGATATTAAGATGAATGTTCTTGAATGCACCCTTACTCAAAGGCTGGTTGATGAACTTACTGTGGTAAAATCTCAGCTGGCCACTATAGTTGAGGATTTGAATGTGTAGGGTGCTGCCAAAAAGGGGGAAGGTGGATCAAGTAGTAGACCAAGAGAAGGGCCAAGTGGCCATGGGCTGACTGGAGGAAGAGGAGGATCGAGTTCACAAAGAGGAAGAAGTGATGATCCCAGCAACAGATACAGATACGCAAAATGGTTTTAAGCCATAGAGGATAAATATGTTGAAGAACGAATTATGAATTTATGGTTGATCGTTATTGAATCTCTTTTATGAGCAGGGTTGAATTTATGGTTGATAGTTATTGATTCTCTTTTACGAGCAGGGTTTTGGCATCACCAAAAAGGGGGAAATTGTTGGGATAAAACTCAGATGTTTTGGTGATGAAATATCAATAAGAAAAAGAACTCGTAAAAGAAATTATTCAAACCAAAGCGTCAAAATCTGGATGAAACTTATCATGATCAACGGAGAAATCAACTCGAAGTATTGAAGTCAAAGTCAAACCAGCCCGATGATCCAGTACAGACTAGCTGGATGGTGAGAAGTGCAGAAATCAGACCGAAATATTGAATCAGCTGGATGCTTAAAGAACCAGCTCAGAAGTCAGAAGAGGTCTATCAGCTCGATACATGGAAATGAAAAATCAGCTGGGTACAGAAAGACATAAGGAATTTGAAATTTGGAATGACTGAAGTACTGTACTATCTGAAGCTATCTAGTTGAAGTCTCTGCCATGATTTATAGTCGTTGAAACCACTTCAAGCTAAAACCAGATATGCAGAGACATGACAACAGACTGAATACGACGCAGACTTACCAGAAAGGGAAATGCATTTAATAAAGCTGTACCTTCACGGTACAAGAATTTATGGCGCCGCAGATATTTCTACTTGGATGTATTCAATGTGTCTACAGGTATCATTTATTACCGTTACATCCAAAGAGTATATATAGAAGAGAAGAGATGTTGTGGAGAACAACAGATCCATACAAGATCATTCGAGCATATAGAAGTTATTTAAATCCTTCACAAAAGCAAAAGTTCATCCTTGAACCAGCTCGATAAGTGACACACGCACATATCATACATATTCCTTGTGTCACCAACTCTTCCACACTCATTCTGTAGACATGAAATCGATTTGTAAAATCATAAACAGAGAGTGTCTGAGTGCTAGAGTAGCACAACCAGCTGAGAGCTTTAACAGTTGTAATAACGAACCAGGCTGAGGGTCTGTGTGTCGTAAGATAGCTAAAAAGCTGAGTACTGAAGTGTTTGTAATAACGAACCAGGCTGCTGGTCTGCGTGTCGTTGGTTGCTAGGAGTTCTCTTGGCTGAGGGTAACGAGAGTAGGTTTGTACAATAGTTGTATAAATCAAATCCTTCTAGTGAAATCCTTCCCGTCGTGAAAGAAGCAGAGACGTAGGAGAGATTGCTCCGAACTTCCAGAAACAACTTACTTGTCCTTACTGCTTTTACATTCACGTTTTTGATTAAATTGTTCAGCTGCCTGAATCGTGTTTATTCCGCATAAAATTACTTTATTACGTGAGACAACAGCATCACTGAGAAAGCCTTCCAGCTGGTAACTCGGCTGGAAGTTAGTTTTGAGCTGTAAAACTTTTTCAAAAGAAATTGTTTGTCACCCCCCTGAACTCTCAAGCACTCTTTTCGAACCTAACACGAAGAATAATCGCTTGAAATCTCCCCAGGTAAGATTTTCCAAATCCACCGATAGCTTGGCTCCTTCCCACCAAATCATAGCGTCATCCCTCAACATGTAGATAGCGCACCTGGGCTAAATCTTGCATCTGAAGGTACTCAAAGATAACCTCCATCGACTTTATCCAGCTTTCAGCAACCAAGGGATCTGTAGTACCACTAAACTCCTTTGGCTTCTGCCTTCGAAACTTCTCTTGAGGATCATCGTGGCTCGGTCCTCTACTGCTGGACGATTGGCCATTATCTCTACCGGTTTGTTCTACCAACAACCTTAGGAGTTGGGCAATACTAGCATTACTATCTGGACTAGGTTCTTATAAGGAGGTGTTTCTTCTACCTCTTCCTCGGCCAGACATCTTAATCTATAGCCCGTAATCCACCACAAATGAACATCAGAACATGCCAAATTTAAAAGATGAATGCTCTGAAACATAAAATAAAACTCACAGCTCTAGAGAAACGATCGACGAAATCTGTTCCAACCGGAAGTTGTGTGTTTATCTCAGGACCATGCTCTGATACCAAGTTGCGACGCCCATGCCCATGGGCATCAAAGGAGTTGGAATAATTTAAATCAACAAAAGGAAAAGAAGGGCTGAAATGAAATATTGTAAGCTGTATTTCTTACAACATAAAAATTTTGAGACACAAACACACTTGGCGCCATAAATAGCGGAAACACATCTTAACCACAAGTTGATATAAAATGCAAAGTGCGATATTACAACATCTGAAATTCTATATGAATTCAATCATTGTTGTAATGGATCTAATACAGACTTGTCAAAAGATAAAAAACAACAACAGCTGCGTGGAAAACATCAGCCATTGATAAACACAATCACCATAGCTGGTTCAGCTCCCGCCGCCCGTCTGCCCCTGATCTGTCTCACCTGCATCATGTAAAAGCTAATGAGCCTAGGGTCTCAGCAAGTAAAATCTGAGGATAACAAATCACTTAATGCAGGCAAACATCTCATATCTGAACATAACTTAGTTTAAAGGAAGGCATTTAAACTTAAACATCTTTCGTAAAACAGATTCGGGACATAACCCAAATCTCATCATTATGTTCTTGTGATCTATGGCTTAGAAGCTCTCCTTAGATCCTTTGGCACTTGTTCAAGTTACTTCTGAATTCAGTCTTTATGGCATGAAGCCCTATATGAAGGGGAAATCGACACGCTCGACGACTGCTCACCCTTCCTTTATGAAGGGGCAACTGTCTTGACAGCTGCTCACCCTTCCTTTATGAAGGGGCAACTGTCTTGATAGCTGCTCACCCTTCCTTTATGACCATCTGTTATCTACGCCATAAATCCTTTAAAACTAAACATTTCTTCCTTTAAACTCATATCTGGTTGAAATCAGATTTGAACATCATCGGGGTTCACTACATTTTGAAACTCGTCTCTTTAAAATATCACTGAGCATCAGATTTGACTACTGGGGACTTATCGCTGAAGCGAAAACAGATTTGGCTAACGAAAATAGTATTCCGATGAAAAAACAGATCTTAGTCATGGAAACAGATTCAACTATGGTATCGCTAACGTTAAAACAGATGGGGCATAAAGGAACAGTATTCTTAGCATAAAACAGGTTTGACTCTAGGAGCGCTATCGCTAGCGAGGAATTCAGATGTGACCGTGGAAACACTATTGCTATCGAGTAAAACAGATTCCACAAAATAAAAGATATATCACTCTTTAAAGAAACATACTTGACTAACGAAATGGAACAACTGACGTGAAAATCAGATTTGACTGCAGGAACAGTGTTTTAAGAGCGAAACAAATTCGACATCTGCAAGGCAGACTTGACATGGGATCTTCAAATTTGAAGATAGAGTCTTGTTATTAGCATGGGAAAACAGACTTGCCTATGAAACTAGTGCTGCAACATATCGACGACACCCAAGATACCAGCTCCGCCTATCTAACCGGAACAAAATCCCAATTGGACCAGCATCACCGATTACTTGGAGTCAAGTCCAGCCGTCGCCATTCACCAGGAAGAAGTTCATAATCTTTCAAGGAATTAGAACCTGAATGCTCAATGTTTTAAACAAACATCAACCTCTGCGCTTAAAAACATACTGGGATTCTTTTAAAACAGAAAACAACAATGAACCCGATCTTTCATTTTCATAAACATGCTTGAACATTGCTATATCTTTAGCATAAACAGGCAAGCAAACAGAAATGAGGAAAAACAATATATGCTTTAAAACGGTGTAGAAAGGATCAAATTTTACTTGTCTTAACACTGGATACACGAAGGCAGTTGGTTCCTACAAATTCCTCCTTAAGCACCACGAGTTCCAGAGACTTTTAAGAAGATGAAAGATTTTCTTTACAAATGAAAGTGACTCTGACTTCTCTTAATCAATCCTATAATGGAACATGATTGCAGTTGGTAAAAACACTTGAGTAGGTATGGGGTGTCCTACCAACTATTTGTCCTTTCAAAATATTTGTTAAAAGCTCCCATCTACTGTTTTAAATTAGGAATTTTGCCAAAGGATTTTGAAGAGAACAATTTTCTCAATTTGAAAGCATTTTCGAACAAATCTGAAATCTGCTCGTGTCTTGTGCTTGAGGCGAAATCTTCCTACAAACCTTCCGCGTAGTGTCTCAAGTCTGAAATCTGAAATCAGCCTTTTAAACAATTAAAATGAACTTAAATCTGAAATCTGAGACTGGAAATATCAAAATGACCCTTTTTAAAATAAAAAGGGATGAAATTGCGGTCCTATGGATTTTGTGGCGTTACAATAGCCATCGCCGTGAGCTGTTTTTCGAAGTAGGAGATCGTGTATTTTTTAAAGTAGCACCTATGAAGGGTGTAATGAGATTCGGACGAAAAGGCAAGCTGAGTCCCAGATATATTTGACCATTTGAGATTCTGGAAAGAATTGGGACTTTAGCTTATCGTCTAGCGTTACCTCCATAGTTTTCAGCGGTTCACAACGTATTCCATATATCAGCTCTCAGAAAATACATTTCGAACCCTTCGCATGTATTAAGGTACGAGCCTATCCAGCTTGCACCTGATCTGACTTACGAAGAAGCTCCAGTGAAGATTCTTTAAAGAGAGAATCGTAGGTTAAGAAATAGAAATATCCCTATGATAATGATTTAGTGGAAAAACCACTCAGAAAGGCAAGCAACCTGGGAATCCGAAGCTGATATGCGAAACAGCTATCCAGATTTGTTTAAGTAAGTAAATTTCATGGACGAAATTTGAATAAGGAGGGTAGAATTGTAACGCCCAAAAACTTTGAAATCCACAATTATAAAGTTTGAATAATTGAGAGATCTAATTGAAATGCTATTGTTATTAGCTTGCAGTTTAGTTGATTTTACAGATTTGAGACACGGATTGCAAGAGCTGTCCAGCCGGTCCAGACAAGCCGATTTATTTCCTCTTTTAATTAAAATGGTTCGGTTTGCACATTTAGTTATTGTTAAATTTGAGTAGCACTTTTAAGTATTTTTAGCACTTTTGAAAGAGAACGTGTTCAATTAGTAGTCTTAAGATTTTCATATAAAAGCTGTTAAAACACATCATGCAAATTTCATTCTCAAATAAAAAACTTCTCACAAGCGCCGCTCTCTGTAAGAAAATCGAACAAGTTTCAAAACTTTTTACAGGAAGTGATCGAATTGTGTGTTGATCCAGACCAGATAAGCTTGCAATAATTGTTGTTATAGAAAAGTCAAGTAAACTCTGTTTCTTGCTACACTCTTGAAAGCATATATTGTTTATGTTGCATGTTTTGTATGCGTTTTCAACGGTTTGAGAAATGTTTTTAAAGTTCGTCAAACGCAAAATTTAAATTATGATGTTTTATGAAGAAAGTATGGGTTTTCTGAGATTTTGATTCAGAAAAGAGTTTTAAGAAAATTTTTAATGATGTTCGTTCAGTTTATTCCTGAGTTTTCTGGGATATTCTTCAAAGCAGCTCGCAATAAGTTTACGTTATTTTCTTCCAGTAGCTCACAAGAAGTTTGTTGGGGAACCGTGGCGGATCCGGATCCCGTCTCCCAGTGAGGCAGCGTAAGAACAAAATTATACCGGGAAACGTTCAATACAATTCAATAATAACATAATATGAACTATTCATAGGGTGTTTCTCGGGGTGTTACCTTGCTGGAGACTTGCGCCTGGCTCCAACCGGAATTACAAGAATACCGGCTCTTCACGGTAGGCGGCTGTAGATTCGTCAATCAGTTCCACGACCGGAAGGGAGACTCCTTCATCAGCCTGCACTAGAAGGCCTGACGAGATCGGCGCGGACGGATTCTCCTCGAAAAGTTGGTCGGAACAAATTCCGGCGAGGGAGGCGGCGGCGGCGGCCGTGCATGAGGAGAGGGAGAGGGGGCGGCGGCTAAGAGCTTTAGAGACTAGGGTTTATGTGTTAGTTAAAATGATTGAGGCCCTAAACCAACTTAATTAAATAAAGTTGGAACATGGGCTTGAACCGGCCCAATGGACTTGGGTCATACCCAGGTCCATGTGAACATTCGGTTCGTTTATTTCATTACGGTTTCATCATAACTCCGATTGATGATCAGATTGGACCGATCGACTCAGTTTCCAAAACTGAATATTATGATCTGAAAAACCATTTTTCAGAACCCCAGTGCAAAATGACCGTTTTGCCCCTCAACCGCGGGTAATAACGATTTGACCCCTGTTGACTTTTAGGAAGTCGCACTTCCAAAAACCTCCTCCTATGCTCAACACATTGAGCTCAGTATCCGTGCGAGAATCTCAAATCCAGTACTTGTGTGACCCTCAATGGTTCAGGTATACAGCTAGCCGTGGGCCCACAACCATTGTGGCTCCGGGATCACAATTCCGGACTTGCCCATCGGATCATGGTAAAGCGTCTAGCAACATCGCCCCATGATCCCCAAGGTATCACTGATAGTGTCTGTAAGAACCAGTTGGTCGTGGTTAGCGTACAGTACGGTCCTTTCAATCCATATATCCCGATCAGATCAACGACCATTGGTAAATCGAGAGTCGCTATAGATCCGATAGCTATGCATACATCTTGGAGATCAAATAGTGACATCGTGAGTGTAACTAGGTAAACCCATTACCTAAAATACTTCTAGTACTCTGGCCAGAGATTTATACACTATTATCCCCTCAGATAGCATAGGATATCCACGCATGTCTGCCAGCGGTGAATCCTCGACAACGATGCATCGACTCCTACATGCATCGGGATCTCACCCAATCCCGCCGCCTAATGACCCCAAGTGAGTCGGCAAACGGGTCAAAGTGAGACGCCTATCATGTAGAGTCTCAATGACGTTTCGAGTCATGAGGACTAATCAGTACAACCAAGACCTCGGACTTATCCACTCGACAAATGGTAACCACTTGGAAAGTCCGAACGAGGGTAGTTCGATAGATAACCAGGTCACTATCCATCTGCATGCTCAGAACATCACAATGTTCCCTACCAATGAAACATGGTACTTCGCATCGCAGATACTAGTCTCGAGCTCGGGCGGCCTTATCCTCATTTTGACGGCCCAATCGACAAGGAACTTGTTCAGAATACACAGTGACTATTAGATGTGTTTCCTGATAGCCCTCATACCTACTATCACATCTAACATAAACTATAGTGCATTCTAGGTCTTTACTCAATGCAATTGTTAATCATCATACAACACAATGAAAGTAAAGAATGCCATAAACAAATGCGAATATCATATATAAAGATCGTTTCATACAAGAGTATATGAACCCACACGCCACAAGTTGGCTAGTTGGGCATCTAATCTAACAATCTCTCACTTGCCCTAGAGCCAACTACTCATCAGACGTAGTCCCATTGTTTCGCGATGTTTTTCAAACAAGGGTCCTGGCAAGGGCTTCGTAAGTGGATCAGCAACGTTGTCCGCAGAGGCGACTCTCTCAACTGCTATGTCACCTCTAGCCACAATATCCCGGATTATGTGGTATTTCCTCAGTATATGTTTGGATCTTTGGTGAGACCTAAGCTCCTTTGCTTGCGCAACGGCAACCGTGTTGTCGCAGTACATCGGGATTGGACCAACTCCATTAGGAATGACGCCCAACTCTTGGACGAAATTCCTTATCCAAACTGCCTCCTTAGCAGCAGCTGATGCTGCGATGTACTCAGCCTCAGTGGTTGAATCCGCGATGGTGTCTTGCTTGGAACTCTTCCAAGAGACAGCACCACCATTGAGCATGAATACAAATCCAGAGGTTGACTTCGAATCATCCACATCACACTGGAAGCTAGAATCAGTGTAGCCTTCCAGTTTCAGTTCACCACCCCCATAGACCATGAACATATTCTCAGTCCTTCGCAAGTACTAAAGAATATCCTTCACAGCCTTCCAATGCAATTGGCCGTGGTTGGCCTGGTAGCGGCTCGTGACACTCAGAGCATATGAGACATCCGGTCTAGTCGAGATCATGCCATACATAATACTACCTATTGCCGAGGCATATGGCACACGTGTCATACTCTCTATCTCCTCATCAGTCTTCGGACACATAGACTTAGATAGAGTGACCCCGTGGCACATAGGTAGGTGTCCTCTCTTGGACTCTTCAATAGAGAACCGCTTAAGTATGGTATCCATGTAGGTGGCTTGGGTGAGTCCGAGCATCCGTTTCGATCTATCCCGATAGATCTGTATTCCAAGAATATAGGATGCTTCACCCATGTCCTTCATCGAAAATCTACTAGACAACCAGACTTTAGTTGACTGCAGCATTCCTACATCATTCCCAATGAGTAGAATGTCAACAACATAAAGTACAAGGAATGTCACAGCGCTTTTAACCACCTTCTTATACACACATGGCTCCTCGGGATTCTTGGTGAAACCAAATTCCTTAATTGTTTCATCGAATCTCAGGTTCCAACTTCGTGATTCTTATTTGAGACCGTAGATCGATCTCTGAAGCTTGCATACCTTATGCTCGCTTCCAACAGACGTGAAACCCTCAGGCTGCGTCATATAGATCTCTTCCTTAATGTTTCCATTAAGGAACACAGTTTTCAAATCCATTTGCCATATCTCATAGTCGTACCATGCGGCTATGGCTAACAGGATTCTAATTGACTTGAACTTTGCGACTGGCGAGAAGGTTTCATCATTGTCAACACCTTGCCTTTGAGTGTAACCTTTCGCGACCAGTCGTGCCTTGTAGGTAATTACCTTACCATCAGGCCCAAGTTTCCTCTTGTATACCCATTTACACCCAATAGGAACAATTCCTTCGGGAGGATTAACAAGAGTCCAAACTTGGTTCGCATGCATTGAGTCAAACTCAGACTGCATTGCTTCAAGCCACAAATTAGAATCAGCATCGGAAATTGCCTCCTTGAAAGTTCTTGGATCAGATCCAACAACTTGATCACCTTGATCATATTCAAGTAGAAAACCATATCTCTCAGGAGCCCTAGGAACCCTTTCGGATCTCCTAGGTGCGACCATTTCTGGTACTGGCTCTGTAGGTGCGATAGATTCACTTGGTACTTCGATTGGTTCTCGAACCTCTTCGAGTTCTACTATTTTGCCCTTTCTATCGAGTAGAAATTCCCTTTCCATAAAGGTGGCATTTCTAGAAACAAACACTTTTGTTTCACTTGGATAGTAGAAGTAGTATTCAATGGAATTCTTTGGATACCCAATGAAGTAACATAAGATGGATCTCGTATCAAGCTTATCTCCCACTATCTGCTTCACGTAAGCAGGACATCCCAAATTCTCATGTATGAGTATTTGGGTGGTTTGCCCATCCACATCTCATATGGAGTCTTATCCACTGCTTTGGTGTGGACATTGTTCAACAACATTACCGCTGTTTCGAGCGCATAGCCCCAAAACGAGGTAGGAAGCTCAGTGAAGCTCATCATAGATCGAACCATGTCCATCAAGGTTCGATTAAAACGCTCCGCTACACCATTGAGCTGTGGTGTGGCC
>KV001841.1:0-15246 GCA_001598015.1 Dorcoceras hygrometricum | reverse complement strand
GGTTGGTATCTAAAACACTTGGATAGAGATCCTATCTAAAGTATAAAGCCGATCTACTCAAATACTCGACTATCTACTCGGACTAATATTTAACGCGGGGATAAAAAGCTTATCAAAGAGGACATAGTTCCATCAAAAGCATGTGGACAATAAAAAACCGTATGAGAGGCAAAAGAAAATCTTTTTAGCATTTGCAAATTAAGTACATCACTTTTCCCCGGAAAGCCCCGCCTCACCATTGTCGGGCAGAGCTTCTAGGGACTTCAAAACATCGAGAAAAGAAAAAGGATTCTTGGCCTCCGAATAACCGTTGTCCCTAATCTGGGCCAAGCACCCATCAAAACCCTGCTGGAAAAAAGATAAAGCCCGAGTAGAACAAAGCCTGTCGAATTCATCCGACTTCAAAAAATCCGCTTTCCTTTTCTCCCAAGATGCTTCAGCCTCCTCCTGTGCTCTCTTTATTCTCTCTTCGGCCTCTTCTCCGGCCTTCTTCATTTCCTCCTGAAGACGTATAAAAGAAGCCTCTGAATCAGTCAGTTTTTGCTCAAGGGATCTCTTCTCGGCATCAGAAGCCCCTCGAGCTTCTTCGATCTCCTTCATTAGCTTATCGTGCTTCGCCATCACGTCATTCAGGGAGCGCTTGGAAGAATGGGCCACCTCTCGAGCCTTTGTCACTCGTCGGGAAAGTTCACCCCCCCACAGTAGCGCCTGAAAAATGGTTAAACAAATGAGCGGAAACATCAAAAGAAACACAAGAAAAATACTTATGTACCTGTAAGAAGTGTGAAGCCAAGGCCTCCGTAATTTTCTTATCAGATGCCGAGCTCACCACAGGAGCATCTAGCGGGGGGATGAAGTGTTGAAAAAAGGCCACGGTAGTTGAAGCGACCGGCTGAGCTATAAAGGAAGAGACCTCCACGTCGGGCTGAGAAGTTCCCGCCTCAGTATTGAGCTCGGTCGAAGAGGAAGTTTTCTTCTTCTTTGAGTGCTTATCACCACCCGAGGACAACTTCCTCTTCTTTTCTTTTGAGAGTTCAACAGGTGGAGGATTTACAGGCTCCTCGAGAGAAAGGTCCACGTGTTCCTCGGAAGTAGGATCGACCCGCTCCTCAGCTTGTGAGGTGGAACCTCGAGAAGCTTCAGATTTCTTCTTCTTGTAAGCTTCTAGCAGGTGGGATTTCATGATTCTTTCGGCTACACAAAAAAGAGCAAATGGTTAGAGATATGGAGCTAAGTAAAAAAGGGAGGAGTACCGAGAAAGAAGTAAAAACTATACCTAAGTCCCCTTCCACTGCCACCCCCTTCCGACTAAAACCAAAGTGGCATAGAAGATCTTCTCGGATTAAATCCCGAGCATTGAAATATTTTGTACACGCGTCCTTAATAAAGGGAATCGGGTTGTATTCCTGAACTGGTGGAGGAAGAACCCTTTTCGTCGGCTTCTCAACCCATGACATGTCACAGTACCATGCTATCTGTGTATTTTTAGTTTGGTGTTGTAGTGATATTTTTGTGATGTTGATATTTTGATTCAGTTCAGGAGTTGGTGTTTGATTTTGAGGAAGAAATCTTATTTTTAGTGGGGAGGAATGTGAGACCCGAAGATTAGTGAAGTAATTAATTTAATTAATCGGGTTCAGCATAGACCAGATTAGGCATGAGTTGATCTGGGACGGGCCAGCTCTGAGGTGGTATGATTAGTAAACGTAAGCTAGTCTGGAGCAGATTAGAGCGAGATGCTTCAAAGGAAATCAAAATGGTCAGTGCGTGGAACAACTCTGGGTTAGTTTTCGTAGAACGGTTCGAGCTGCATGGCTGGATTGCTTATATATTGTTGTCGCAAGCTACTCTGGGTGCGCTAAGCTGAATGTTCGAAGTGGGTGCCGAAGCGACGTTGTTTGGAGAAACAAGATTAGAGGGGCGCGATCTGATAGTACTGTGCGGACCGTCCCGGTTTGAGAGTTTAGTGTAAACCGGTGTGGTTCATGAGTATCAGATTAGGCGAGAGCTGATAGTGTGAGAGCTGGTCTTCTTGCGCTTGATCTGGTGGTCACGAGCTGATGTGCGGTGCGACGTCGTTTATGCGACTCCTGCTTAGACGCTAGCTAGATGGTATGCGTGAGCTGGCCAACGCGTAATCTATTTTATGGCTGTGAGCGGTCGCGTGCGTGTGATATGTTCTGGTAGCGCGAACTGGATGACGTGTACCAGTTTGTACCCCGAGCTGTAGATGGCCACTTTTCACCAGATCCTGGGGGACTTATTTATGGAGGACGTTGATCGTGCGATCGCCATTCTTATCCAACACTTAGAAAATATTTCCTCTCGAGAGCGAGACTTCCTAGCCCGTCGTAGAACCATAGCTACTGTTCACTGTAACCTAATTCCTCCGATTCCTGGCGACAGACGACGTTGCCTGGATCAAGATATGTAGCGTTGAGTTCCTCTTTCCAAGATACATTTTTTGAAGGCTTTGCTGGGATAGAAGAGGGGACGCGAAGGAGCTACAGTACGCTATTGGTTCGTATTCAGGCCTATTGGGTCTTCTATTCAGGTACTGCTTTCGATTAAGTGTTAGATCCTCCCTTACGCTTCTTTTAGAGCTAACTATCACGTTTAAGGGATGGGATAGAACTGGGTTGAGCTGGTGGCTCCCAGTTTGAGTTTCTGTGCTTACTGTCCCTGAGCTGATTATCGTATTTGGCTAAACCGGTTTCAGATCTGAGTTGTTCGGGACTCTTGTTGTGGTAATTGTAGCATAGAATCTAAGGTACGTATTTGAGCTTGTATTACAGCTTTGGGATAATCTTGAATATATGTGTATGCTTGCTGGTATGCGTGCAGTGTGTATGCTATCGTTTTGTTGTTGTTGCTTGCTGCTGCTCTGTGCTGGTTGTTGCAAGCTACTATTTTGCATACACGAATTATTCCTTGTTGAGCTCATACCCTGTTAGCCATTTATTTTTGTGCTAACCTGTGTGTACCAGGATGCTTTTATTGAGGACGAGCGGCAATACCGTGCTCCTCATCTCCCTGCTGATATAGTTGTTAGCCGCTATGAGACGAGTGGATAGCTACCACGCTCTCATGATCTTGGCAACAACAGGTTGAGTAATTGGATTTATGCTTACGGTACAGTGTGTTGGGACGAGTGGATAGCTACCACGCACTCACACACCTCGTGGTCACTTCTCTCTTTCGACGTGCGTAAGCTGTTGAGTTGTTCTTGAGCTCCTAGATTCCCGTTTCGATTGTATCCTACTGCCCTTGTATCCTGATGTCCTCATGCATAGCACATTCATTTATATCCGTTGCTGTCTATTTGTTGTTTTATGTTGCTATCTGTACTGGGGTTTGACCCCGTCCCTTTGGGGCTGTTTGGTTATATATATATATATATATATATATATGTATGTATATGTAATAACAACGTAATCATGTGACGAATCATTAATGAAGGACCGTTACCTTTGAAAAAGAAAGATGATGGTCCTTTCGCGTATTGGCTGGTTAGGTGTCGTACTATGAAATTCATGGTTGACGTATTATTTGACACGCGCGGATAGGTAGGGACGTGAACTAAAGTAAGGAAGCTATTTGAAGCTCGACTCTGATCAAAATTTCATTTGAGTTCGTTAGTAAAACTTATGGAGTCGATCCCGGGTCCGATTGCAAGCTCGAATAGATTATCGAGCCAAGCTCGAACACAATGATACTCAGCTTGTTCGTGAATATGTTTGTTTATAGGCTCACAAGCTCGAGCTCTGCTCGATTACGTGGCTCGTTTTAGTATGATTTTGTAAAATCTGGATCTGGTTTTAAAAATATTCTGAAAAAACATTTTAAAATATCTTATATCTGTATATTATTATTATTGTTTTTTATAAAAACACAACACGTTTTTTTAAGTCAGCACTTGAAGAAATAACATGTCTCCCATATAAAGATTCAATTAACATATGTCATCCGGTAAAAATATGCATCTTTCGGCTTGCGTAATGGCTTCTATTGCGATTTTATTGTAGTTTATTGTGAAATACAGTAATAGATTCTATGCTAATGTTAAAAGATTTGATTATGTATTTTTAGTTATCAGGTTTGTCATTTTGGTTAAATATTATGAATGAATTCACTATTTATTTCTTAGTGTAGAATTAGTGTATAAAACTATATTCTTTGCTATGTTCAAGCGTGATTTTGTTGTTTAAAAAGCTCGAATAAAGTTAAGAATCGAGTTCAATTGTAAACCCGAAAACGAGCCTAAAAAAGAGCCTGGAAACGAGCTTGAAAATGAGTTGAGCTCGAGTCAAGCTCGTTAGACATGATTAACGAGCTATAAACGAACTGAGTTTGGATTATTCATGAACTTCGTACAGACCTAGCTCGAGCCTTATTAAAAGCTTAAATCAAGCTCGAGCCAAGCTTGGGCCTTTATATATCTCTAACCAGCCGAACTCGAGTCTGATACTGTTTGGCTTGATACGGCTACTTTTTCATACCTACACACATAGATGTGATAATGCTATATATAATTGCGTACCATTTACTTATCTTATTTCCTTAACCACTAAGAAAACTGATTAGTTTGCCCATTTTGCCGAAGACGATGGCAAATTTACACCCTTATTTTTCAAACCAGCCTGTTTGAAATTTAGTTAAAGCATCTCCTGGAAATAAGGTCATTACAATACTGTTATATGTATATATTCCGTGATTAAAGGAGTTAGGTCTAGTGATGTACTTGGATCGAAAGTTTTTAATTATATCTGAATTCAGTGTTAAAACACGTCATGTTTATTTGGATCCAAAATTTGGGCTCCAAAGTGTTGAATCCAATGGCTGTGCATTTTTTAGACTCGAAACAAATATTATGATATGCTTTGTTATAAATAATTAAGGTATCATAATCCAAATTTGTTCCAACTTTTTATGCTACTAAATGTTCAATTTTAGGTTTATACTTGATTAAGTTTTCAGTGTTCAGTTTCGGTATAATATTATATAATTTTCGGCTGCTTTTGTCCAATTACTGACCGACATAAAAAAATTATTAATATAACATTCTAAAAACTAAACAACGTAAGAAATGCTAATATGTGCTATGCTATATCAGTAATGAGATAATAAAAAAATAGTTTGAAATTAAATATTAATGTGTCATGGACCAAAATTTAAGAAATTTAAATGAAACTTAATTTTTCACCCATTTTTAATGTCTCTCACTCTTATAAAAATTCCCCAACCACCCATTACCATATTTCTTGCGAGTCCATACTAGAAATACTCGTACACTATCCTGAAAAGTGAAAAACATCGCCACACCAACAAACAGCGGCCGCCGCGAGCACCACCAGAAACAGCCGCAATGGCGAAGGGCCTTCATTTTCTCCTGCCCCTCTTTGTCTTCACATTGCTGCTCTCAGAAACCCACGCCGCCTACACGCACGACCTGGTTCGCTCCTCCTGCGTACATGCGAGCTACCCCAACATATGCCTCAGAACACTCTCCACGTACGGCAGCTCCGCCAGCACTCCCCGCGACCTGGCCCAGCTTGCGGTCAGGGTCAGCCTCGCAAAAGTGCGCAGAGGCTCGGTATTCCTCTCCCAGCTGACAGTTCGCGGCCGGCGCGCACGGAGAGCCCTGAGCGACTGCGTGGAGCAGATGGGGGACGCCATGGATGAGCTGAGCAGCACGCTTTCGGATCTGCAGCACCTCCGCCGGGGAGGGGATTTCCGGTGGCAGATGAGCAACGCGGAGACGTGGGTCAGCGCCGCCTTGACCAATGAGGACACTTGTCTGGACGGATTCCAGGAGGTCGGCGTTAATGTCCGCGCCGACGTACGGCGGAGGATCACCAACGTGGCCAGAGTCACCAGCAACGCGCTGTATCTCATCAACCTTCTTGATGAGTCTCCTTAAACTCCACGCCCAACTAAAGGTATTTGGAAGATGAACTACATATCAATCTATGTATATGTTGGTTTTATATATGCATTTTCTTTAATCAGTGATTATGGGGAAGATATAAAATCCACTGTTGATAAGAGGTTGTTCAAGTTGTACTTTTATTATTATTATTTTTTTCTTGTGTGACGTGGTTGTGCCCCTTATGTCCTGGACGTGCGACAAAGGGCCTCGATACTACGAGGGTGAGCTAATCCTAAAAATTCGTCCCCCCTTAGTTACGATTTTCAAGAACAGCAAACTTCAAAGATCATACAATCTTACAGACCCAATCGAACTTTTTTCGTTTCTTCCGGAGTCTTTGTGGTAGATCTATAACAGATACATAGTCATATTTTCTCTGGTATTAACTTTTCAACGGCGCTTAAATTGAAGTCTACTGTTTATAAGGAGCAAACAAGATGGATGAGTTTTGACCACCAAAACCAAATGAATTCGACAATGCAACTTTGATGTCCATTCTTTCTTTCTTCGATCCCACGAGCACATTCGGATCCTGCATTAGATGTTATCGTCTTAACGATTATCTATGGTATAGATTAGTTATCAGATGATTAAATGAAACGTGTGAATCAAAGGGTAAACTATCTCGTTTCGTTGGAAGACACTGGTAAAAAGTGGGGGAAGAACAGCATACCACAGCCTCATCTGGGTTTTCAAGATTGATATTGGGGTGCACCCAGCCGGTCCGAATAGCCTACGACAAGATTGGTTCAGTTTAGTATGGACAAGTCATTATAGTTCCGGCAAGAAAAGTACAAATAAGCATCTACAGATTGAAATTATGTAATAGGAGGTCAAATTAAAACATGCAAAGGTACCTGCACAATAGCAACAGCTTCCACGGCACCAGATGCTCCAAGAAGGTGTCCTGTCATAGATTTCGTCGAGTTCACCTTAAACTGCACGACGATAAGTTGGATTACCATAATAATTTTCGCAAACAACAACATTCATCAATGGCAAGAAACCGAAGCTTTGGTTTTGCAGAACCTCCTTGTTCTGCCCCAAACAATGCATTATTGCTTGATACTCTTTGATATCACCAGCTGGTGTGGATGTTGCATGTGCATTTACATAATTCACGTCTTCCTTCGACACACCCGAGTTGGCGATAGCTTTCTCTATGCACAAAATGACACCAGTTCCTGTTCACAGATAATACAAGAGATCATCCATTTCCATGAAAATCAATAACTAAGAAGGGATACATAGTAGAACAAACATGGAACATCAACTTCGTAGGAAACCTCGAATCCTAACGATGACAACAGAAACTGTCTTGTTGCAGAAAATAACTATGTTTTCCTTCTTGTCGATATATTTGTTCTTTGAAGTCAAAGATGGAAAATGCTACTTCACCACAACTGACTACTATGTTCTTCTGAATCACAACGAAACCATAGCAGATAAATTGTACTATCCAAATTCACGAAATATCAACTTTCTAAACACATGCAAACAAGAAACCGACCACGATGATATCATTCTGTTTAGAGTACAGAAGAGTTGCAAGTATCAGTAAAAATGAATGATTTAACTTTTTCTTCCTCATTATGTATTGGCTGGCTGTATCCCACGTCTTTTTATTACTCGGTTAATCAAATATAGTCGATCTTCGTGCAAGACGCATTTCAACTAATGTGCAGCTCAATGGTAAATTTGTAGGCTAAAAATATACCATCTGGATGAGGCTGTGTTATGTGATAAGCATCACAAGTGAAGCTTCCACCAAGAAACTCTGCATAGATAGTTGCACCTCTGTTCTGCTCATCCACAAAGAATTGGTGGATATCATCAATGTTTTGAGAAAACATCCAAACGGGGTATTCTGGTGAGAAGGTGGTAAAAAGATTAACTTTGAAACACCTTAAGTTTCAGTGTACCTTTGCATGCTCAAGTTCTTCCAGAAGCAATACACCGGCCCCTTCTCCCATAACAAATCCATCACGACTCTGTCGAATATCAAAATCGTGATTTGGAAGAACTGATACTTAAGACCACAGATAAGAGGCTGTAACCAGCATGCTTTTAGACGCTACCATTCATAAGACTCATCGTTTCATGGTTTTATTTATTATCATTGTCCTACATTCCGAGAGTCGAGGCATGTACAAAAAACTATCATTGGTAAATCGAACTTGAAATATGGTTTGATGGTTGGAATATCAGTGACACATATATCGTCAATAACATTATAAAACACAAGAAGATTCATACAACTATAGATGAAATAATGATAATAATAATAATAATCCTACAATGAACATTTCGGGAAAAAGAATGAACAAACATGAGAGGTTATACTCATTTTAATCAAACACCTTCAAGAATGTTAGAGACATGAATATAAAACATTACATGATCCCAGGGCCGTGAGGCTTTAGTAGGTTCATTGTTCCTTTGTGACAGTGCATTACAAGCTACAAAACCTCCCAATCCTGCACAAAGTTCATGATTTCACAACCGAATAAGCGAGTTTTTGAAACAGATATGTATCAACAAAGACAATCACCGATAGGTATCATTACTGAATCCGAGCCACCAGTGAGCATCATGTCCTACAAAATATCATGCAGCATCATCAGGTAACATTGACAATGGGATGGTCTCAAAACGGATTCCGAATCGGTACTCTGACCGCGGAATAAAAAAGGCCGAGGTACTTACAGCTTCACCAGTGATGATGTGGTTTGCAGCATTTAGTATACAGAAGTTGCTGGTAGCACAGGCAGTGGAAATTGAGTAATTTGGCCCCATCCATCCCTGTTCGACAGAGCCAATCTCGCTTTGGTGGTGTTCAACTTACAAATTAATAATGTTTTTATTGTGAAAAGAAGGAATTTGCTTAACCAGATCCATTGCGAGCACTGAGGAACCCATATTAGTAGTTGTAAAGGGCAGGGCAAAGGGACTAATCTTCTTATAGGAGATTAGCATATCTTGAAATGAATCATGAAATATCTGGCCAGATAATGAAACATCTCAGTGGGATGTACAAACATATATAGTAACAGGGATGTGCTAGCATAAAATCCCAAGAAACTATAGGAAAAAGATATTCCAGTAACAACAAAATAGAAGAATGGTTGACAGAAGTAAGAGTTAGATATATATATATCTAGCTCCTCCACTCTTTCTCCGGTTCATACGCAATTCTGAATGCAGTTAGCCATACCTTCATCCCACCCATAGCGGATCCAATAACGATGCCGCATTTTTGTTTGTTTAAATCATTCAATGAAGCTTCAGTCATTCCTCCATTAGCCAAAGCCTTCTTGCCTGCCGTAAGAATGTAAAGCATGAACTTGTCCATTTTCTTTAAAAATTTGGGAGCAACCAATCCATCTGCCGAGAATGACTTGATCTCACCAGCAATTCTCTGCATTTGAGACCACCCTGACAGTCAAACTCGGAGCACACTAACTACCGTTGAACAGTGAGGGGAAAAAAAACATACTGTTGGATACTGGGAACAGTCAAAAGATTCTATTTCGCTAATGCCGCTGACACCTTCAAGAAGGTTATCGTAGAAGACATTCGGATCGTTACCAAGTGGAGTCTCAACACCCATGCCGGTTACAACCACTCGCCTCTGCTTTGTTGGAGGTCTTTTCTTAGTCATAACTTCCTCGGATGGATGCACACCTACGTCCATTGCTCCTAAATTTCAGAAAGAATCCATGTAAAACGGTAATCCCACTGGATGACCACATTAGACCATTCTGATGATGATACACCCCTTCCCGTGAAAAAAATCCATTGTAATAATATCTACTCAGTGTAATCCAAACCTAGTGCTCGGAAGACGAACTATGTTTGATCCAATCACATCTGACTCCCTTGCTTTTGACTACACATATTAGAAAGATCTACGAGGAACTCGTACAACTAGTATGTAGATATGTAATGCAAGACACCAACAATATATTTTCACACTCCTGTGCAATACATTGACGTATGAAATGGCTCATGCAAACAAGCAAAGTTCGTACAACTTGAAATCCATGGATGGCTTAACGTCCAGAATCGGATTGTGTTGTCGTATAAACTCTGAAGAAAAGTAAACCTAAACAACCCATCTTTAGAAACAGCGTATTAATTTGAACTCAACTCCAAAATCAATAAAAAGCAATCACAGTCACCGTAATGGGCAGTGTGGCGACTGCGGCGACCTTGTGTGCAAGAATTCTTGAAAGTGTAAACACCGTCGCACTGCAGCGAGCCTGTGGACAGCTCCCTTCTCCCCTGCCACGAGCCCCGTTTACAGAAAAGGGAAGAATCAGTAGATGGCGTGTGTAGCATGGAGATGGAAGAAGAAACTGACATGCATGCCTCCATAACACACGAGCTAATTAAAACTTTAGTTTCTGTATCTGCACGCCAAATTGTACATATATATAATTAAGCATCGGTCGAAGCAGCAGTGTTGTGAATACCTGAGTGTAAGATTTAAAGGCAGCGGGCTGAAAGGGACATTTTCATTGTGAAAGTGAGATTAAGGAAAGCACAAATTATTTACTTTTATCCAAATCCAAAATCTTCCACAAACTTGTAGGAGTAAATTTTTTAATAATAGTCATATATATACTGGATGATTATTATTTCTCATGCATTTTGCTATTTGACAAAGACGAAAGTTTGTTTGATTTAACTCACCAGCCAAATATTTGGTTGGAGAAAGACTGTAGTTTGAGTTTTTTTTACGGCAATTTACTGTGAACTTTAATTTACATGATATATTTGATAAGTATCTTAAGGTGAGCTTGCAAATTTCTAGTCCAGCACAGCTACGTCTATGAAGTAACATTGTTGTGTTGGATTAGTAGAACTTTTGATTTTTAGTTATAAGTATCTTAATTTTAAGTTATAGTAATTGGCATTAGTGCTTATAAAAAATTTTTTGTTTCAAAGTTAGTAAAAATCTTAGCAAATAGGATGTTTATACATATCTAACTTTAGTAGACAGAAAGAATGTAATAAAGTAAAGCAACAAAAAAATATAATCCATAAGATATTAGAGCCGAATTTTTCTATGTAGTTTCCTAGGACAAAAGGCTCCTTGAGAAAATTTGTTAATGAGATATTACATTTAGGCCATTACCCGAGTCGTAGGTACGAGGGATATGATGCGTGAGATGAGATATGAAGTGATCATTGAAAATTTATGTGAGGTATGTAATAGTATTCAATAATTTTTATGATTAAAATTTGAGGTAAAACCGAAAAGATAGATTGACTCTTCTAAAATGTATTTAATATAAAAAAACAAGAGTGAGGGATCTTATAATTTTGATTACAGGATTTAATTGATATGTCATACATTATTATTATTGATTTGATTGAGCCATGTGTTAAATATTAATTAATTGAGTTGAGATAAATAATACATCATTTGGTATGATGGATATGGTTGGACTCATTGTTTTTGGAACCGGATCGGACCGATTGGTTCGACCGGTTCGATCGGAAAATGGCCGTTGATTCGATCCGGACCATGTAAGAAAACCATTTGACCGGTCAAGAACCGGTTGAACCGTTCGAACCGCTCACAAACCGGTCGAACCGGTGTTCAATATTTTTTTGTTTTTTGAACAAAATTATTTTCTAATTATTTTAAATATAAAATTAATTCGTTATATTTATATGATTACTAAGAATTTGAAAACATAAATATATTTTTATCTATTTATATATTTTTAGAATTTAAAATTTTAAAATATATTATTTATTATATTATATTAATATTTTATTAATAAACTATATTATGATTCGATCGTCCGACGGAATCGGTTGGATCTTTTTTAATAGCTAGACCGATTCGATTACTGATCCGATTATAAAAACATTGGTTGGAGTGATTTAATCAATGTTTTATAACCAAACCGGTAAGCGAACCGGGTCCAACCGTTTCAAATATCTAATTTTTTCGACGTACGTTAAAACACATATGAGTCTAAAAACTTTGGTTGAGTAAAAGCAACCGTGAAGACGTGAAAATAAAAATAATTTTTTTGAATGACAAAAAAAAAAATAGGATAGAAATTATTGTGGAGATCAACTTTGATTTTTCTCCGTGTGGACCCAACTTGGGTACTGTGGATTCTGGAAGAGATTAAAAACCTACTTTATGTATTTATTATCGCAATCAATGCAGGCAATTGGACTGGGGAGAAACCCATGTTGCTTAAGAAGCAGGATGAGGTTAGAAAATGAAACCAATTATTTAAAATTTCTTAAATTGATAAAAAAATTATTTATTTTTCAAATTTACTATTAATTATTTAAATATATAATCAAATATTAGTTTTATATTTTAAAATAATTATAAAATGATTTTTTTCAAAAAATATAAAAAACTATCGACCGATTTTGACCCGTAAAACTGATAGAACGATTTTTCTATATGCTCCGGACCGGACCAGCAATCGGTTCCCGGTCGAACCAGTCGATCCGGTCCGATTCTGAAAACAGTGGATTTAATCGATCCAATCACAACCCTACTATATATTTAGCAATCACATCCAATCGGTTATCGATCCGATTATGAAAATAGTTAATGAATTTAGGATTAGAGTAGATTATCTTGTGATGCATGAATGCAATGGTTGGTTTAGGTCAATTCAGCATATGTCTCTTGGGACAGAGAGTGACCATCGGATGTTTACAAGAAATTTCTTAGTTCTTTTCGGGTTGTGAGTGTTTCGTATCATTTTGTTATATCGACTTTGCTATTGAATGTTATATGCTAGCATTTAGTTCGTTACAAGGTAACCAATCATTTTTAGTTGCAGCGATATATATGTTAAAAAGTAATTCGTGCATTGTTGGACCGAGTGCTTGCTGCTTTACCAAAAGTTATAGATGGTGTTAACGGTGCAACTCCAATCTTTTAAACCATATACCAACACAAGCGTCAGGATTAGATCGCTCTATCTAGCAGGGACGATTATTGCACTCCAACAATCTCCCTCCAAATAATTGTACTATTTGCAATCCATGGAAATTCGAACCTGTGACATTGACTCTGAAACCAATTGTTGGACCGAGCGCTTGCCGTTATATCAAAAGCTATAGTTGATGGTAACGGTGCAACTCCAATCTTTTAAACCGTATAGTAACACAAACGCCACGGTTCGATCGCTCTACCTAGCAGCGACAATTATTGCACTCCAACATGCATCCTTATATTGTGTTAGCTCGATTAGCATGTTGAGGAAAACACAGCTACTACCTAAAACCATTATTTTGCTTCAGTTTGCACCAAAACACAATGCCAAAATTTAAATTTTTCCTTAATACTTTCATTAACTAATAGTAATAAATTAACTTTGGCTGTTTACCCAACTTTAAATACTCAATTGCACGTTAGGTGAAGATAGGAAAAATTTAAGAAAGATAAGCTAGAGTGTAGTTCGGTTAACTTGAACTTTGAAAAGGTTTCTTAAATGTCCAATTGTGTTTGGTACTAAGATAAAGGCAAATAAGACCGTTAGACTTCGGAGATTCCAATTTCACTCAGGATAAATTGCATAAACTATTCGCGTAAATTATGACATTGCTAAAACTTCTACTGATGCTAACTCCTTGATTTCTCAAACTTTGAAAAGCATGGGGATGTATGTTCTCCATGCCTAAAATCATATAGGGTTATTATCTAAAATATTTCATAGAGAGTTATCAGCAAAACTTAGATTTTGTAGGGATACTATATGCGATGTCACCAATTTCACATATTGACATTTAGTTTGTGTAGGAAAATTGCATTAAATATATAAATACTTGAATTGCTTCAAAACTAGGGAGATATGGCATTCATAAGTCTTTCAAATTTTGTTTGAAAATGATATTTAATTGATAATTAGTAATTTCTATGTTTGATAAACTGAACTAACGGGTCGACCAGCTGAAATAAAAAATTGTTTTATCGGTAAAAAAGAACTTTAAATTGTTATCAATATACATATTTTATAAAACCTTGAATTTGATATTTGGTGTTATAGAATTTGGGCTTCGTATGAAATATTATATTAGAAATAATAGATATTGTTTGTCTCAATAAATGAGATATGGTAGGATATGATTATTAATAAATGATTTAATAAAATGATGGAGTTGGATAGAGAATAATGTATGATAATAATATCATCGATTGATTAAAATTGGGATAAAAAGTTAAATTACATTTTTTTACATTTGTAAAATTTAATAAATATAATAAAAAGAATTGATGGTGGATAATATTTCAAATCATTTTAAAATATAAATACTTTCGTATTTACTCTCATATTTTGACAAAAAGTCATACCTATTGTAAACTAACTTCTATATATAACAATTAAATAAAAAGATAATCAAGTTTTGTTTAGATGAAATCATGAAAATAATATTCAGAAAAATAGAGAACGGCTTTCAAAAATCATCATATTAGTCCTAACATAGAAATTTAAAACTTTGATGCAAATTCAAAAATATCAAGGTTAAAATTAATATATTAATAATGACACAATAAATTTTTTAAGTATTTTACTTTAATTTATATACTGGTTAATAAAATGTTGAGCTAATCGTGCATGGGTGAGAGAAGCATTGAGATGGATGACCTCCTAGGTAGCTCTCGTATGTCAAGCTACTGACATTAAGCCGCTTGATCTGGTTAGCTATGTGGGCTGCAAATGTGAGACGTCAGATCTTAACGGGTAATAGTATCTCTGCTGGGGAATAAGATCGGTAATCGGGAAAGGAAACAGCACCAGCAGTTAGACACGCACCTCCCCGGACTCATGGCCCTAATCTAAGACCCCAACTCTAAAACACACAATATGTGTACTCTGCATTGTCATATTATAAGGAAATAAAGTTGCACCTTGACTAATAATTATAACTTTTGATATAGTAATAAGCCCTTGATCCTAATATAAAAGTAATAACATAGTTTCCGATAATATTATGATACAATAACAATAATAATCATACTAAATATGTTAGAGGGGGTGAACAAAGTATTATTAAAATTTTTATTCCATGGATCTGATCTCAGCTATGCGATCTGATATGTGTTGTTGGGATATGCTCTATTCTGCTTCGATCTGATCTGAGATGCGTGATCTGATCTGCGCTGTTACGATCTAATTTGTTATGTGGCAATCTAATCCTTTCTGATGTGATCTCATCTGAGCTGTACTATTTGATCTATTTTGATGCGATGTGATCTGTTCTACTACGATTTGTTGAGCATCTGCACACTTGATTAAACATGTACAACAATAACAACAAGTTTT
>KV001840.1:44347-61338 GCA_001598015.1 Dorcoceras hygrometricum | reverse complement strand
GTCGCAATGTTCAAGTCAATTAGAATCTTGTTAGCCATAGCCGCATGGTACGACTATGAGATATGGCAAATGGATGTGAAAACTGCGTTCCTTAATGGAAACATTAAGGAAGAGATCTATATGACGCAGTCTGAGGGTTTCACATCTGTCGGAAGCGAGCATAAGGTATGCAAGTTTCAGAGATCGATCTACGGTCTCAAACAGGCATCTCGAAGTTGGAACCTGAGATTCGATGAAACAATTAAGGAATTTGGTTTCATCAATAATCCCGAGGAGCCATGTGTCTATAAAAAGGTAGTTAAGAGTGCTGTGACGTTTTTGGTACTTTATGTTGACGACATTCTACTAATTGGGAATGATGTAGGAATGTTGCAGTCAACTAAAGTATGGTTGTCTAGTAGATTTTCGATGAAGGACATGGGTGAAGCATCCTATATTCTTGGAATACAGATCTATCGGGATAGATCTAGACGGATGCTCGGACTCACCCAAGCTACCTACATCGATACCATACTTAAGAGGTTCTCTATGGAAGAGTCCAAGAGAGGACACCTACCTATGTGCCACGGGGTCACTCTATCCAAGTCTATGTGTCCAAAGACTGATTAGGAGATAGAGAATATGGCACGTGTACCATATGCCTCGGCTATAGGTAGTATTATGTATGGCATGATCTCGACTAGACCAGATGTCGCGTATGCTCTGAGTGTCACGAGCCGCTACCAGGGCAACCCCGGCCAATTGCATTGGAAGGCCGTGAAGGATATTCTTAAATACTTGCGAAGGACTAAGAATATGTTCATGGTCTACGGGGGTGGTGAACTGAAACTGGAAGGCTACACTGATTCTAGCTTCCAGTGTGACGTGGATGATTCGAAATCAACCTCTGGATTTGTATTCATGCTCAATGGTGGTGCTGTTTCTTGGAATAGTTCCAAGCAAGACACCATCGCGGATTCAACCACTGAGGCTGAGTACATTGCAGCATCAGCTGCTGCTAAGGAGGCCGTTTGGATAAGGAATTTCGTCCAAGAGTTGGGCGTCATTCCTAATGGAGTTGGTCCAGTCCCGGTGTACTGCGACAACACGGGTGCCGTTGTGCAAGCAAAGGAGCCTAGGTCTCACCAAAGATCCAAACACATACTGAGGAAATACCACATAATCCGGGATATTGTGGCTAGAGGCGACATAGCAGTTGAGAGAGTCGCCTCTGCGGACAACGTTGCTGATCCACTCACGAAGCCCTTGCCTGGACCGTTGTTTGAAAAACATCGCGAAACAATGGGACTGCATCTGATGAGTAGTTGGCTTTAGGGCAAGTGGGAGATTGTTAGAGTAGATGCCCAACTAGCCAACTTGTGGCGTGTGGGTTTTATAGACTCTTGTACAAACAATCTTTATATATGATATTCGCATTTTCTTATATGGCATTCTTTACTTTCATTATGTGTGTAATGATTTACAATTGTGTTGAGTAAAGACCTAGAATACACTAAAGCGTATGTTAGATGTGATAGTGGGTATGACGGCTATCATGAAACACATCTAATAGTCGCTGTGTACTCTGAACATGTTCCTAGTCGATTGGGCCGTCGAAATGAGGATAAGGCCGCCCGAGTTCGAGACTAGTATCTGCGATGCGAAATACCATGTTTCATTGGTAGGGAACATTGTGATGTTCTGAGCATGCAGATAGATAGTGACCTGGTGATCTATCGAACTGAGGATAAGGCCGCCCGAGTTCGAGACTAGTATCTGCGATGCGAAATACCATGTTTCATTGGTAGGGAACATTGTGATGTTCTGAGCATGCAGATAGATAGTGACCTGGTGATCTATCGAACTACCCTCCTTCGGACTTTCCAAGTGGTTACCATTTATCGAGTGGATAAGTCCGAGGTCTTGGTTGTACTGATTAGTCCTCACGACTCGAAACGTCATTGAGACTCTACATTATAGGCGTCTCACTTTGACCCGTTTGCCGACTCACTTGAGGTCATAAGGCGTCGGGATTGGGTGAGACCACGATGCATGTAGGAGTCGATGCATCGTTGTCGATGATTCACCGCTCGCAGACATGCGTGGATATCCTATGCTATCTGAGGGGATAATAGTGTATAAATCTCTGGCCAGAGTACTAGAAGTGTTTTAGGTAAATGTGTTTACCTAGTTACACTCGCGATGTCACTATTCGATCTCCAAGATGTATGCATAGCTATCGGATCTCTAGAGACTCTCGATTTACCAATGGTCGTTGATCTGATCGGGATATATGATTGAAAGGACCGTACTGTACGCTAACCACGACCGACTGGTTCTTGCAGGAACTATCAGTGATACCTAGGGGATCATGGGGCGATGTTGCTAGACGCTTTACCATGATCCGTTGGGCAGGTCCGGAATTGTGATTCCGGAGCCAAAATGGTTGTGGGCCCACGGCTAGCTGTATCCCTGAACCATTGAGGGTCACACAAGTACTAGATTCGAGATTCCCACACGGATACTCAGCTCAATGTGTTGAGCTCGAGAAGAGGATTTCGGGAAGTGCGACTTCCTAAAAGTCAACAGGGGTCAAACCGGGATTTGACGCTGTTGAGGGGCAAAACGGTCATTTTGCTATTTGGGGTTTGATGATTTGAAAAATTGTTTTTCACATCATAACATTCAGTTTTGGAAATTGAGTCGATCGGTCCGATCTGATCGGCGATCGGAGTTACGATGAAGTCGCAGCTATAGATATCGTCATTTGGACCCGGGCCCGTTGGACCGGCCCAAGTCCATCTTTAAGTCTATTTATTTAGACTTAATGACTTGATTACACATTACATTATTGATAACCCTAAACCTAATAGCTCCACACACACCTCCCTCCCTCTCACACGCCGCCGCCGCCGCCGCCGCCGCCGTCTTCGCCGGAAAATTGGTTTCCGGCCAACTCGACGTGGAGAATCCGTTCGTGCCGATCTGGTCAGGGCTTCTAGTGCAGCCTGACGAAGGAGTCTCGGATCTGGTCGTGGACCGGATTGGCGTAACTACCGCAATCTACCGAGAAGAGCCGGGTTCTTGAAACACCGGTTGGAGCCAGGCACAAGTGCCAGCGAGGTAACACGCTCAAACATCCTATGAATGTCGTAGTATGTTGATAGTCCTTCGTATTGATCGCCTCCCGATTCTCTGTTTATCGTTCTTCCGCTGCCTAGCCGGGGGGCGGATCCGGATCCCCAACATAGGTATCATTATATCGTGGTATAATAGTCTCTCTGCTTTACTTAACTGCTAGCAGACCAGACATCATGTTTGCTGTCGATATGTGTGCTAGATTTCAAGCGGAGCCAAAGCAATCACATTATATAGCTGTAAAGCGAATACTGAAATATCTTAAGGGAACTTCCAATGTGGGTCTTTGGTATCCCAAAGAATCAAGCTTTCAACTAATTGGTTACAGTGATGCAGACTACGCAGGATGTAGAGTTGATCGTAAGAGCACAAGCGGTACTTGTCAATTCTTAGGAGATCGATTGATTTCCTGGTTCAGTAAGAAGCAGACTTCTATTGCAACGTCCACAGCTGAAGCAGAGTACTTAGCGGCTGGAAGCTGCTGTGCTCAGATCTTATGGATACAACACCAGTTTAAGGACTATGACATTGATGCTTCTGAAGCGCCTATTCTCTGTGACAACACCAATGCTATCGCGATTACTCAAAATCCAGTGCTGCATTCTAGAACGAAGCATATAGACATCATGCATCACTTCATAAGAGATCATGTACTCAAGAAGGACGTCAGGTTGGAGTATGTGTCGACTGACCAGCAAGTAGCTGGCATCTTCACTAAACCTCTACCAGACGCTAAGTTTTCTTATTTTAGAATCTGTTAGGTCTCTTAGAACTGCCTTGATTGTCTCTGCGCTAACAATTTGCAGGTTGAGCAGCTTTCTGTGTTTATCAGATCTGAGTCTACTGTTCAGGGGGAATGACGTGGAATTTCAGATCTGGTAAAATTTCAGACTTGGGAGGTCTCAGCTTTAGGGGGAACGAGAGATCTGAATTAATAAGTGATGAGTCAGCTGAATATATGAGATCTGGATACACTCAGATGTCATGTATACACAGTTGATGCTTATCCATGATCAGATCTCGTAATACCCCTGCTGATACATTAAACAGATCTTAAGGTTGTGACGTGTTAAGTATTTGGCGCTAGTTATCTTTTTACTTTTTCACCCTCGCGGTCAAAATTTGAAATCATTTTAAAATATTTTCAAAATCATTTTACAAAATCTTCAAAATCTTATTTGCGTCAACGGATGATTGACACGTGTTGTCATCATACGAAACGTCACATCCACATTATCTCACCGTTTCACATTCTCTGTGTTACATTACGCCGTTTCCCTTTCCAGTACTCTTACTTTGCGAAAAATTACTTTCAAGCTTTCGTGCATTTCTGCTCTCTTGTGTTCTCTGTTTGCAGATTATTTTCTCAGGAATTCTCTTGTTCGTTATACTATCATAAATGGCATCTTCATTCATCAGCAACACACTGCAAATCAATTTTGATTATGTTCTGGGGATTCAGGACTGATGGTCCCAGAAATAGGATCAATATGCGTATAGGAGTTCAGAAGGGGGGGGGGTTGAATGAACTCCTTTCGATTTTAGATTTTCGAAATTCTTTTAAAATGTTTTACAAGCACTGCTTAACTTAATTCCGAGTTACCAGACTTAAGTATCTCAGTTTAATGCAAATCTCTCGGCTAACTAAAATAGTGCGGAAAGAATCCAATCGATTTGTGAACAGATAAACAATAAATAAAGTGCGAGATATAAAAGATAAGAGTTCAGGGATTTGTTTCTGGAAGTTTGGATATTAATATCCTACGTCTCCCCTTCTTCCTCCTCGGAAGGTATCACTAGAAGATTTGATTTGTACTGGCCTTCCGCACACACCCAATCACACAAGCCTCACTTGTATGAACTCCTAGTCTCTCCACAACAATCCACGCAGACGCATCTGCTGGTTTACAAGTGATGAATAATATTTTTGAACGGATTTAAGGAGCACGTTATTTACAGACTCAAATGATATAATTAATGAATACAACTCTATGAGTACTGTAAATTTTCTCTGGTTTCTAAACACAGAAACTCGATTCAAAAGATTGAACCAGAGAATAGACTCGAATGTTTATCTTATGAATTTCAACAGTAATGATCTTAGAGACTTGTGAGCTTTTTGAATATGTTCAACAGAAAGAAAGCTCTGTGAGTGTTTTGACAGCGTGACCGCGATGATAATAATAGTGAAGGATCATTTCTTCAATCCAGCTTCTGCTATTTATAGGCTTCGTTCTCAACGGTCATAAATGCCTCAAAGGAAAATAAATCCCGTTTGAATCTTTGTGAAAATTGTACGCCGTAAAACCTGCTCCACTAAAAGGTAAATTGCCCATTGACAGAGCCAATTTTTCGTATACCATTTTTGTGCAAACACTGAAAAACGGCCTCTGTACATCGTACTATTTACCCAAAATAGTACCTACACTATCTCTTGAATTCCAGGCAATTGTACGATTCTACATATCTTTTCTATTTTGAGTATACAATCGTATTTGAATCAATTTGAACTTGTGCCTGAAATTTCTTCATCTTTGTTTAAAATCTTGCGACTGGAAGACGCTTGAAAGCATGCAACGAATGGTTTTCTTTATACCACGTGCGTTTTTCCAACGACTGGATTCACAAAATACTGTAGCTCTCGACTGGTTCCAATACGTAGTCATTTCAACTTAGTCAAACGACATCGTTTCCAATATACCCTCGACTGGTTAAATATAACACTGTAGCTCTCGTCTGGTTCTACAACCCATCAACTGATACAGCCACGTAACTGCGTCTGGATTACCCAACGACTAGTCAAACTCTTTACTGTAGCTTGCGTCTGGATTACTATATCTTGCGTCTGGTTCTGTAATCCGGAGCTTGCGATTGTTTCTAAAGCACTGTAGCTTGCGACTGTTTCTAAAGCACTGTAGCTTGCGACTGGTCTACTATATTTTGCGTCTAGATTATCAATACTATCCTGTGACTGATTCCAAGAGTACTGTAGCTAGCGTCTGGTTCAACAAATTACTGTAGCTCTCGTCTGGTTGACTCATCCTAATACGCTGTCATTTAGACTTATTCAAACGCTGTCGTTTTGCAGTCTTTACACTAACACTCAAATACTTGCGTCTGATGTACTGTTCCCTTTGTCTGAATATCACAAACAACCCTGTCGTCTGGATCCTTTCTTACTGTTGTCATCGTCTGATTATCCAAGAATAACTTGTCATATTTTGTTATCACCAAAACTATAAATTTTATCCTAACAATTTCCCCCTTTTTGGTGATGACAAAACCTAGCATCCGAGATAGATAAATATGCAAAAGTAAATTGCACACGAACTGCTAGAACGCAAAAATTCCATTGATTGAAGATTAAGTACAAGTACAAAAGATTTGTACAAGTTCTATCTTAACTAATAACCTCTTCTCCTCTTATATGCACCACTCCTACTCAGCCTTCTTTCTCTTCTTGCCATGTCTCTTTCCCTTTCAGCGCGCAAAGAATCCTCATTCCTTATTCTCTCCAGAATTGCTCTGTTTGCATTGTCAATATCTGCCTGTGTAGGCTCCGTTAATCTCACAGCATCACCAGTTCCTTCACTTTGATGAACAAGAGTAGGTAGAGGTCGGCGGCTGCTGCTACCTTACCCCTTTTGGCATCACCGCTACGAATGTAGTCGACGAGATCGCCAATTTGGGTGGAGAGGCTTAGAAGATCTGCTGATATTTTTGCTTGGAATTCTAAATGCTCACTTCTTATAGCAGCAACCTGCCCGTCCAATAAAAGAATTTTAGCATCAAGCGCATTGAACCTGTTCCTGATTTCCAGTGAATCCGTATCAGCAGTGACACTGTGGGCCATAACAGATTTCTTCAATTCATTGAGACGAAGCATCTGAAGATCATCTTGAATTTGTCCTTCTTGTCGAGCACCTTGTATTAGACTTCGTAAATAGTCATTTTGGTGTCCCAGAGAGATTTGAAAACCTTGCTCAACGGTGCGGAGTCTAGATAAAATATCACTATGAGCAGTATCCACACACTGTGATAGAGAAGTCTTCAGATCATCCAGCAGAGGAGAAAGATCAACAGGAGCAGCTGGGAGCGAATTCTGAGTCTCCGTAGTGTCATCCAGGGTAAAATCAATGGAATCAAAATTCTTTTGAGAATCACTGGACGAACTAGAAGACTCTTGTTGCTGAGGAATAGGTGGAGGAGACTCTGGAATCTCAACATAATACAATTGCTCCTCCAATGCATTAGTAGAAACAACTGGTCCTAAGTCAAACCGTAAATTTTCTTCAAAAGAATCAGTCTCGTGCAAAATTGGTGAGGGAGAATGATAAACTGTATCACCATCTGAAGAGCTTAGCTCAATATCTGAGTCTGTCTGTACACAATAGCCACTGAAAAATCCAACAAATGTATCTGTACATGCACCCTTCTGAAAATCACAGACTTTGGAAGTTTCTTCCTATTTACAAACAGTGACAACTTACAACTTCTCCGCAAGAAATCGTTGCCCTGAATGGGTGTCCACACCCCATTAATAAAAACCATTGGCCGTACCCAACATTTGGATTTGGCCTGAGAAAAGAATTGGGCAAGTACAGCACCACTACCGATAGATGTATCAAGACATGTCGAAGTTCACGGTTGCTCTATAGGGAGGCCATGCTCTTTCTGCTGTATTAGGAGAACTTCTAGAGATTTTGAGTGGGCAGCAGACAAAATATCAATTATTTGAGACGCTGTTGCTGTCCACGGCTGCCCAGGAACAAGGTATTTTCGATGAGATTCCAAGAACTTCCTAAGCAGCATCTCCCTATATTTGGCAAGAATATATATTCTCCTCCTAACAGCCATTTCCAGTGAATCGGTTTCCGCCCAGTTCAACATCAAACTCTCCTTCGCTTTCAAAGCCTTCAAACCATCAAGATCAGTTAACTTATTTAAAGAAAAAGAATGAAATAATTCTACTACATCTTTCATAACCTGATCTCTCAACTAGACCAAAAAATCAACATCTCCGCAAATCAACTCCACTGTTTCCCTTGCTGGATTCCCTCTTACAGGCTCATCTTCTTCCAGTTTTTCTTTCCCTTTATCATGTATTGAAATGCGGGGAAGACTGGCATAATACAGATCGCGTTCTTGAACCTCATGAATGTTTATGGATCCACCAAGCCGTATCTTAGTAATCTCGACGGCAGTAACAGACGACAACATCATGTCCTCAGAGATTTGCATTAAGAGATCGTCAATGGACATTTCCTCCTCAGTACTGTGCGTGCTGCCAATAGCTTTCGCACCAGCCTTATCAACACCAAAACTTTTGCTACCACCAGCTTCTGGTACTGTTCTTGTCTCATCAAACACTGGCAACTCCTGATTGTCTACAAAATCTATTTCATCCTCGGAATCTTGGTTCTCTTGATCCGTAGTCGCAAATTCTTCATCGAAAGCTCTATCAAACAAAGTTTCAATCCTTTCACCTCTTTCAACATTTGAATCCTGAATGACTAAGTCCAGTTGAGCAAGGACTTGTTCAATAGCTGCGTCTGCATCCCCAGACATAGCCTCATCAATTGATGCAATTTCCAATCCCTCAACGGGTTCTCGTTCACCAGTCGCAACCTTTGCGACTGGTTGTTCAGACGTAGTACTAACACAAACTGGTTCTTAAACCGGTATTCTTTTAGCGGCAGCTGGCTTGCCCTTGGTGGTCCTCTTCTTCTTGACAATTGGGGCCACCTCAGCATCACTGCCCGTTGGTCGCTTCTTTGTTACACCTTTCTTCTTCGCAGGGGTACGCTTGACCTTTGGTGCATCCACAACCTCTTCGCCTCCAAGTTTGTCATTAATGACAACATATCGATGCACAGTTTTCTCATTCAACATTCTGTGAACGGGAAATGTTTTTGAGTCACCCAGCTCAAATCCGGGCACACTCCTCAACAGTACACAAATCTGAATTGCGTAACCCTTCGCCTTCCGTGAACCAGGGGTTACCATCTCCCTTAGAACACCAAATAAAAGACTGCTCCAGTTTATTTTCACGTCAAACATGATAGCTTTCATCAGCATGAATCTATCACGGGTCACAGAATCAAATGACCCAGCTTTGACATAGATTGTTTTGGCCAAGATATCATGCAATAGACGATATTGAATTTTCTTCAGACAAGACATGCTTACTTGTTCTTTGGATATGGAGAAGATACTGCATGCGTCGAACACCAGATTCTTGGGCACGTCTGATAAATCTGTCAACCCCTCTACTGGTAGTTCAAACGTTGCGGCAAAAACTTCCTCAGAAATCTCCACTGTAACCCCATTTATAGTACTGACCACCAACCCATCTTCTCTAACTGAGCTATTTGCGAAGAACTCTGTCAGTGCGGCTTCATTGAACACGGCAGGACATCCCAGAAAATTCTTCAATCCTGTCGCTATGAGCGATTCAAACATTTGAACCAAATCGGTATCCTCCATCCCGAAAACCACGTCGAAATCTATGTGGTGGCTGTTGCTGATCAATGAAGATGCCATTTTGATTTAGATTGAGAGCAAAAATATTTGCGAGTAGGGCTTCTGCAAAGTAAACACGCAAAGAGAGCAAGAGAGAAATAGTACGAGAAAGTTATGTTTGCAAGGTAAGGGACAATGAACATTGGACGCTGTTATATATGGAATACGAAAAGTTAAAAAATTGGGAATGGTGTAGATGTGACTTTTGGAATGATGCAAAGACACGTGTCAGTCATCGAGCAACGCGTACAATTTTTGAATAAGATTTTCAAAATATTTTAATCGTACAGAGGTAAAGATTTTTCAATAAATTTTAATCGAACAAAATATTTTCAAAGGAAATTTTCAAAAGAAATATTTTAATCGTAGAGAACGCGCGCCAAAAATATTAAGTCACAACTGTTGCGTCTGGTGTAATAACCTTGCAGCTGGTTTTTAATGTGTCGCAAGGTAGGAAAGATCTGGTCACAAATAAGTATCGACTGTATATATACAACATCTGAGTGTCCAAACACAACATATTCAGACGACGTCACACTTAACAATCCAGATCTTGGTTCCCCTTGCGACTGGTACTTACTGCGACTGGTACCCGCCAACTAGACATGCTTCCCTCAACTGGTTGTCTACTGTTCCCCCTGAACATGTGACTTGCAACTGAGTTAAGCGATGGATAACAACCTACAACTGTTAGTGCACATACAATCAAGGCAATTCAAGGAGACCTAAAATATTTCTAAAATAAGAGAACTTAGCGTCTGGCAGAGGTTTTGTGAAGATGTCAGCAACTTGTTGCTCCGTCGACACATGTTCCAATCGGACGTCCTTCTTTTGCACGTGGTCCCTTATAAAGTGATGCCTGATGTCGATGTGTTTGGTCCTTGAATGCAGCACAGGGTTCTGGGTAATCGCTGTTGCACTAGTGTTGTCACAGAAAATAGGAGCTTCAGAAGCATCAATGACGTAATCCTTCAATTGATGTTGAATCCAGAGGATTTGAGCGCAACAACTTCCAGCAGCGAGATACTCTGCTTCGGCTGTTGACGTGGCAATTGACATCTGCTTCTTACTGAACCAGGAGATCAGTCGATCCCCTAAGAATTGACACGTTCCACTTGTGCTCTTGCGATCAATCCAGCAACCTACGTAATCTGCATCACTGTACCCAACTAGTTGAAAGCCGGAGTCTTTGGGATACCAAAGACCCACGTTGGAAGTACCCTTCAAATATTTTAATATTCGCTTTACAGCAATGTAATGCGATTGCTTTGGCTCTGCTTGGAATCTAGTACACATACAGACAGCAAACATGATGTCTGGTCTGCTAGCAGTCAAATATAGCAAAGAGCCTATAATTCCACGATACATTGATACCTCGATGGCAGTTCCAGCTTCATCTTTGTCGAGTTTGATTGTGGAGCTCATGGGAGTTGCTGCTGCTGAACTATTTTCCATTCCAAATTTCTTCAACAGTTCTTTAGTATATTTAGTTTGGTTGATGAATATTCCATTCTCCAACTGGCGAACTTGCAAGCCCAGAAAGAACGTCAGCTGCCCCATCATGCTCATTTCAAACTTGTCCTGCATCAACTTGGAAAATTTCTTGCACAGCTTGGGGTTAGATGACCCAAAGATAATGTCATCGACATATATTTGAACTAACAAAATATGATCATCTTTAACAAACTTAAACAATGTCTTATCTACTGTGCCTATAGTGAATTGATGCTCAAGTAGAAATTTAGTGAGTGTATCATACCAAGCTCTGGGTGCTTGCTTCAACCCATATAGAGCTTATCCAGTTTGTAAACAAAGTCTGGATGTGTATGATCTATGAAGCCAGGAGGTTGTGCAACATACACTTCCTCTGTCAAGACGTCATTACTTTGAAGTCTTTATATGCAGCATATGCTAAGAACATGCGGATGGCTTCTAATCTTGCTACTGGCGCAAAGGTCTCATCGAAATCTATTCCTTCCATTTGCCTAAAGCCTTGCGCTACCAGCCTAGCCTTATTTCGTGTTACTATTCCATCTTTATTCAGTTTGTTCCTAAAGACCCAACGAGTTCCTATGACTGAATGATTTTTAGGTCTAGGTACAAGTTGCCATACTTTATTACGTGCAAATTGATTTAGCTCTTCTTGCATAGCTTCTATCCAGCTTGGGTCAGCTAAGGCTTCATCTATTACCTTAGGTTCTATATGCGAAAGAAAAGCAGCATCAAAATGATCATACTGAGATAGCTGGCCTCGCGTGCGAACAGGGGATTCGAAGTTACCTATGACTTGCTCGGGTGGATGATTTTTGTTCCACCGGAGATCAAGTCCAAATGGATTTGTTCTTTGTTCCCCCTGTGTTGCTGGATGGTTTGCAACGACTGGATCAGCAGACGCCATTAGATGTGGAGTATCACTGGCTTGTGCGTCTGATTCCAACTGGTAAGAAGTGCTTGCGACTGGTTGACCAGTCGTTGGTGAAGACATGCTTGCAGCTGGATGTCCAGACGTTGATCTTGTGATGCTTGCGACTGAGTCACCAGTCGGTGGACTTGATATCAATTGAATAAGGCTTGCGGCTGGTTGTCTAGTAGTTGGTTGCGATGCAAATTGATACGTAACGCTTGTGACTGGTTGTCCAGACGCCATTTGAGTTGAAGTGCTTGCATCTGTTTGTCCATTCGGTGGTCGAGCGTCGTCTTGTGGATCTTGTTGGACATTGTTGTGCGTTGTGACCACTGTTGGTTGTTCATCCTCAACTATATATCTTTGTGGCACGTCGTCGTCTGATTTCTCAAGGGATGTTGATTCCAGACGTGAACACAAATCATGTAAGCTTGCAGCTGAATTGGATTTGAAGCTTGTTTCATTGAAAACCACATGAGCAGATTCCTCAACAGTTAAGCTTCTGTTGTTGAACACTCTGTATGCTTTGCTCACTACAGAATAGCCTAAAAAAGGTACCTGCATCATATTTGGGTTCAAATGCTGTTAGATGCTTCTTGCCATTGTTATGAATGAAACACTTGCATCCAAAAACCCTGAAATATTAAATATCAGGTTTTGTTGCCATTCCAGATCTCATATGGGGTCTTATCATGCATCCTATTTATCATTGATCTGTTCTGAGTGTAACACGCTGTGTTAACTGCTTCTGCCAAAAATTTTTGAGAAATACCAGAATAAGAAATCATAGATCTAGCAGCTTCGTTTAAAGTGCGGTTTCTCCTCTCAACTAAACCATTTTGCTGAGGAGTTCTAGCTGCAGAAAGCTCATGCTTTATTCCAATGTCATCCAGATAAGAAAATAATTTTTGATTTAAAAACTCTGTTCCTCGATCACTCCTTATCCGATTGACTGTACAAGATTTGTCATTTTGCAAACGTTTTAAAAGCCTAATCAACTGGTCAGCGGTATCAGATTTTGCCTTTAAAAACACCACCCAAGTATATTTAGTAAAATCATCAACAACGACTAGGGTATAGTTCATTCCCCCTAAGCTGGTTATAGAAATAGGACCAAAAAGATACCAAATGCAAAAGCTCTAAGCTTAACTTGACAAGTGTTTTGAAGTTTAAGTGATTCATTCTTTGCTGCCACAGCCAGCTCTTGGAAGAACCAACTGCAAGGCACAATTGTTCAGATTCCAGCTGCTCTGACCAGTCGATGATGTAGGTGTTCCCCGAACGTTTACCTACCAACACAGTCAGACCATTTGGACTCTGAACCGTGCATGTGTGTTGTTGAAACTTGACTGTGTAACCTTTATCACACAGCTGACTAATTCTAATCAGATTGTATTTAAGATTATCAACAACTAGGACATCAGAAATAGAGATGTTACCGTGGATAAGCTTACCCTTACCCACAGTGTTACCGTATGCCTTGTCGCCAAACACAATTTTAGCTCCTCGGTGAGGAATCACGTCTGTTAGCAGCTTTTTATTTCCTGTCATGTGACGTGCACAGCCGCTATCCAGATACCACAATGTTGTTTCAGCTACTGCTTTGTACCTGTTATCCTGTAATCAAGCAAGCAGCTTTTGGTACCCAATTTTACTTGGGTCCAGATTGGATTACCCCTTTCGGGACCCAGACTTGAATTATCCTTACGGTCTTTCCAGTGTGTGGGTCACAAAAGTCTGTGCAAAATTACCGTGAGATCTTTTGAGTTTAGATTTGACATGTTGACCAATTGGATCTCTTCTCGGCTGAGTCTTTTTCCAACCAGATTTTGCCTTCCTAAAGTCACGCCGTGGCTGGTGCTGAACATGAGACTTGGAACCAGCTTTTGCTTTATCCTTGTCCAATCTATTCTTTAGCCAGCTGGGCTTTGAACTCTCAGGCCTTTGATAGCCGATGCCATCTTTTCCTTCATGACTTGACTGAGAAGAGCTCTGGTCATCATATCGCATTGACTCGCAACAGTCATATATCACGCTGGCTTTGACAAAGTTCCTTGTTTTGAACTTGTCATATGCCGGTTGTGACTGAGTACTGGTCTCTCCTTCACTGAATTCACTACTATTGAATCCCAAACCAGACTTATCATTGGCTAGTTTTTTACTCTCATTCAGTTTGTGAAGAGATCGAGAATACCGATTCCAGGAGCTCACTACTTGCTTCAATATTTCGATTTCAGCTTTGAGCTCACTGGTCTCATATTTCAACTCATCATTCTCAGCTGTTAGCTTACTCAAATCAGTCTTCAGGCTGTCAATATCCTCAAGCTCATCAGAGCTTGATTCAATCGAACTACTTTTTAGACTCATGTTTTCTGCTTTAGCTTCCTCGAATGAGTGAGAAAGCTTCCTGTACTCTTTGACCATGTCATTTAGTGCTGTGACAAGGTCTTCTCGTGTAAATTCAATGTTGGAAAAATCAAATACCTCGTCATCAGCCATCTGGTCAACCATGAGACAATGAACTTCATCCTGTTCATTGTCGCTGGATGATGAGCTGCTGGATGAAGATTCTGAATCACTATCTGCCCAGCTCTTGGTACTTTCCTCAGCCATCAACATTTTACGGTCATGCTTGCGGCTGGGTTTCTTGTCGCTTCTCATCCTCATCCGCCTATCCTTGGATCGCTCCTTGGATCTTTCGACATTTCTATCATCATTTTTGTCATCATGGTTGTACCTATCCTCCTTCTTCTCATCTCTTCTGTATCTGTCATATTTCTTGGGCCTGTTGCACTCAGCTGCAAAATGCCCTGTTCGTTCACAATGACATTTCTATCATCATTTTTGTCATCATGGTTGTACCTATCCTCCTTCTTCTCATCTCTTCTGTATCTGTCATATTTCTTGGGCCTGTTGCACTCAGCTGCAAAATGCCCTGTTCGTTCACAATTGAAACATATCACGTCAGATACAAATTTATCAGATTTATTATAGTTATTATAAGGAGTAGAAGGGTTAAAGGATCTTCTCAAATATTTCTCAAACTTCTTGACGAAGAGGGACATGACATCATCACTGAGTTGATATGCTGATTTGCTAGTGCTAGGAGAGCACGGTTCGATTGTTGTATCTGCCAAGGCTTTCGTCGGCTGGGATGTGGAGGGACCAGCTTCTGCTCTTGTCTCCAACTCAAACTCATAGGCTTTCAAGTTGGCAAACAGATCGTGCAACTCCAGCTTATTCAAATCTTTTGATTCCCTCATCGCCATTGTTTTCACGTCCCACTCCTTGGGTAACGCTCTCATGACCTTCAGTGTCAACTCTCTGTTGCAATATTCTTTCCCAAGGCTGGTTAACTCTATGACAATTGCACTCAATCTTTCGTCGAACTCTGTCATGGTCTCTCCATCCTTCATCTTGATGGATTCGTACTTTTGTTGAGCGGCTGTTAGTTTGTTCTCCTTCGTTTCATCGCTTCCCTCACATATCTGAGTTAGCTTCTCCCACATGTCTTTAGCAGTAGGGCAGTTCTTGATTTTGCTGAACATATTCTTGTCTTTGTCCAGCGTCTTGAATAGTATGTCCTTTGCCACGTTGTCTAGGTTCGCCTTTTTCTTGTCCTCATTGGTATATTCGTGTCTACTCTTTTCCCTTGAAAACAAAGGAATCTTGTTGTGAGAGATCGACATATTAAGATATAGTGAAGCACGAAAAATAACTGTTCAATAACTGAGATCGCAGGCTCTGATACCAATTGATGGTCCCAGAAATAGGATCAATATGCGTATAGGAGTACAGAAGGGGGGAGGTTGAATGAACTCCTTTCGATTTTAGATTTTCGAAATTCTTTTAAAATGTTTTACAAGCACTGCTTAACTTAAGTCCGAGTTACCAGACTTAAGTATCTTAGTTTAATGCAAATCTCTCGGCTAACTAAAATAGTGCGGAAAGAATCCAATCGATTTGTGAACAGATAAACAATAAATAAAGTGCGAGATATAAAAGATAAGAGTTCAGGGATTTGTTTCTGGAAGTTCGGATATTAATATCCTACGTCTCCCCTTCTTCCTCCTCGGAAGGTATCACTAGAAGATTTGATTTGTACAGGCCTTCTGCACACACCCAATCACACAAGCCTCACTTGTATGAACTCCTAGTCTCTCCACAACAATCCACGCAGACGCAGCTGCTGGTTTACAAGTGATGAATACTATTTTTGAACGGCTTTAAGGAGCACGTTCTTTACAGACTCAAATGATATAATCAATGAATACAACTCTATGAGTACTGTAAATTTTCTCTGGTTTCTAAACACAGAAACTCGATTCAAAAGATTGAACCAGAGAATAGACTCAAATGTTTATCTATGAATTTCAACAGTAATGATCTTCGAATCTTGTGAGCTTTTTGAATATGTTCAACAGAAAGAAAGCTTTGTGAGTGTTTTGACAGCGTGACTGCGATGATAATAATAGTGAAGGATCATTTCTTCAATCCATCTTCTGCTATTTATAGGCTTCGTTCTCAACGGTCATAAATGCCTCAAAGGAAAATAAATCCCGTTTGAATCTTTGTGAAAATTGTACGCCGTAAAACCTGCTCCACTAAAAGGTAAATTTCCCATTGACAGAGCCAATTTTTCGTATACCATTTTTGTGCAAACACTGAAAAACGGCCTCTGTACATCGTACTATTTACCCAAAATAGTACCTACACTATCTCTTGAATTCCAGGCAATTGTACGATTCTACATATCTTTTCCATTTGAGTATACAATCAATTTTTCGCATACCATTCTTGTGCAAACATTGAAAAACGGCCTCTGTACATCGTACTATTTACCCAAAATAGTACCTACGCTGTCTCCTCAATTCCAGGAAATTGTACGATTCTACATATCTTTTCCATTTTTAGTATACAATCGTATTTGAATCAATTTGAACTTGCG